>CAUYPK010057753.1:0-33818 GCA_963574355.1 Loris lydekkerianus | reverse complement strand
CAAGGGTACATGTGAAACTTACTAAATGTAGAATATAAATGTCTTAACACAGTAACTAAGAAAATGCCATGAAGGCTATGTTAACCAGTTTGATGAAAATATTTCAAATTGTATATAAAACCAGCACATTGTACCCCATGACTGCATTAATGTACACGGCTATGATTTAATACAAAAAAAAATTAACATTAAAAAAACAAAAACAAACAAACAACAAAAACCCTCTGCAACAAAACAGAGCAAAGAATAAGGCAGCCAAAAGCATAAACAAAACAAAACAAACAAACAAACAAAAAAGAAACATGGAAAGTGTTTGGCAAATTAAAACTCACCTAAAAAGTAAGGAACACTAAAAGGAAAATATTCAGCTTTGAGAATTGTAATGGCAGCACCACCCTTTAACATATTTTGTTCCCCTTATATCTCACACTGAAACCAGTGCCTAAGCAAATAGTGTGAACCCCAAAATCCTAGCAATTTTTAAGCCCTGTGAGAAAGATAGAAATAATTCAGGTCATTTTGGTTTCTCTGAAACTGCAGCTTTTGGACATAAAATATGAGAGAGAAGAATTCTTCTGCAGAAAGATTGAGTATAAATAGTTGTACAATTTCCTGTATCAGAATTAGTTCCCATTAGAATCCCATAATTTATGGAATTCCTAATACATTTGGCTTTTATGCAATCAGGGTCTGCAGATGTGGCTGAAATGGCTTCTGAGCCCTTATATATTTGGTCTGTGCTTTGCATGGTAGATGCTGTTATAGTACCTTTGGCTCTTTTGTTCCCCTCCTACACTATTTTAGGCTATTAAAGATGACTTGTCACCATGCGCTACTTTGGATGCGTTGTCCAAATGTACTGTGCATAGTGTCTCATGTCTACAACAGCCAATAGGGGGTGATTCCCTTAGCTGAATTAAAAACCCTTCTAAAGCTGTTTATTTTATTCTATGGAAATACTAAATTACCATTTGTGGTTCACCCAAAGTGGTTCCTCAGGAAAACTATTATTTTTCTTCACCGGACTCTTTTTTATTAGCTACCACACTGGTCTATCAGTTGCCATTTTCTGCCAACAGCCCTTGCTCTTCTGTGTTGTTAGAAGTTAAGCCTCAAGGGACTCAAAATTTCCAAGAGGCAGCAAAGCTTTCTTTCTGGCTTTTTATCATCTTCATAACCTCACACCTGGATTCTTTAATTAAAAAAGAAATTTCAATGCTCCTTGGGAAATATTGCAGCAAATTGTAAACTATAATTCAATATATCCTTTTCTCAGTAGAGACCATCTCTGTAATCTGTACTGAAGTCTCCTAGGGTGTCTTTCCAGTACCATTACAGAAAATAGGCCACACAAGGATCAGACCACAATGGAAAGAGCTCTGTGGTCAATGATCTTCCACAAGGCTCTTTCCATTGTGGTCTAATTAAAACAACCTTGAAAGTGGCCCAGCTCCTTTGCATCAGACATAGTCACTAAAGAGGTGTTTAGCACACTCTCCTGTACAAGGGAACACAATAGCACCCAGGCACTTGAAGTGTTCCTGAAGAGAAATCTGGTTTTTCCAAGTCAAAAAATAACTACTAATCTGATTTGCAATAGTGCATAGAAATATCTGGTGGACCTTGATTTCCTTCCCCCTCCTTTGAATGGATCTAGTTTTACCTTCATGTAGAAGCTGAGTGTTTACCATATAATGAACCTTTCCAAAACTTAGTGCTGAGCCATCTAGTTGCCATCACACAGTCCTACAGATCAAAAATTTGTACTCAGCCCTGCTGTTTTGCCACTGTAGGTTACTAATGTGTTAGCAGTCAGCTGTCAGCTTCTGGTTGGGCTGGAGGCTGGCTAGTTATGTTGGTCATCTTGAATCTCTTCCCCAGGTTTCTCCCTCTATAGGAGGCTAGTCTGGCAAGTTCATATGGTGGCAGTTGTCACATTCTCTACCATCTCCTTGGTCAAAATGAGTCACACGAGTTGTTGTAAGATGGGTGTTATCAAATAGCAAGGTTGTACAGGAACTCACTGCAATCAGTTTACAGCACTTTGCTCTTTTTGCTTCCTTTGATGGCATCTTGGACAATGAATTGCCCCTATATAACACTTATATTAAAGTCACAATATAAAACATCTAAATGACCAGACCATGTCTAATTCCCTATGATACATTGACCTGTTGCTCTTGAACTTATGCTGTGAAGAAGTAAATCAAAACTAACAACTTCTCATAAAATCCCAGATGTTTAAGATGAATCTTAGATAGCCATCACCAATATAACAAAACCAAAAATAAAGTGTTAAGTCAGAGAAGTATATTTCTGATGTCCATACTTGCCAGCAAAACAGAAAAAAAGAAAACCCCAAGACATTAGGTTGATGGCACCTCCTCTATCCTTTCCTTCTTTCCTTTCCCCAACTAAACTTCCTTTCAGTCAGCTGAAGTTACCTTCTATTTTGATCAAATCAAACCCAGAGGAATTTAGCACCATGTGAGAATGGGAAATCAGCTGCCACCTACACTCTCTAACTCAGGAGCTGCCCAGAAATAAACATGGGCTTTTCAAATGCATTGTTTCAGAGTTTGGAACTGCTTTCAATGGTAGTAATACAACACCCACCTCCACCACCTCATTCTATCCAAAAATCCCAAAAGAGACAGCAGAAAAAGCCATTCTACCAGTGACCTCACTTAGCCCCAAATTTCTATTCATACACATAAAACAAGGCCTTTTTAGAATATTGCTGCAGTGTCTTGAATTCAACCTAATGGCTTCGCTTTGTATAATTTTATGTCTTCAGTTAGTCAGGCCCTTCCTACAGTGCAGATGAATTACCTTTTCATGGGAAATACTCACTTACTCTTCTTGGATCTCCATCCATGTCTCAATATTGTCTATTGGAGAATATTTTGTTCCATAAGAATATTTCAGAGAAAACTTTGTTGTCTTACATTTATTAAAGTAATTTCATTATAGAATAAGCAAATACAACTTCTTATTTATGGCCTGAGACAATTAAAATTAATACAAATACTATTAATCTATAAACTATTTCTCGATGTCAGCATATCTAAATAATCAGAATTATTACTCAACCAGCATGTGCCAGGTGCCTGTGCCACGTCGGGGTATAGATGGAGCTAGCCCTGGTCTTCCTGCACTAGCTTGAGGCCAACTGGGGAGATGGACCAAAGGCCAAAAATGCACGTTAAAGATGGTTAAAATTCCAAGTGCTATGTAGAAAGAACATTAGTATCTGAAGTGGAGAATAACAACGGAATAGTCTTTTACATAGTATGAGACAAGAGCTCTCTAAGGGGTTAAAATTAAGCTGAGGTCGGAAGAATCAGCAGAAACCAGCAATGTGAAGAGAGAAGGAAGAGCCTTCCTGCCCACAGAAATAGCACGTGCAAAGAGGAAAGAAAGGCCTTCCATGGCCAAGGAGCTGGAAAATGCTGTTGGGTTTTGAGCATCATGAGGAAGGAGAGACAAATGTGACATGAGACTGGAGAGTAGGAAGGGGGTGAGCCGTAGCTACATAAGCTTTAGCCTATAACCTGTAGCCTAGAATAAATGTCTTTAACCGATTGAAAAGTTTCCTTTTAATGATTAGTTGCTGAAAGTTTTTTATCACTAAGGGGTATTTATTTAATTATATCAGAATTTGGGGACTCTGGGGCATCTATCAAAATGGTCATATGATTTTTTTTTTTTTCCTGTCAATTACATCAATTGTTTTTTGAATGTCAAACCAGCTTTGCCTTTTTGGAATAAACTATGCTTGATTATGATAATTTACCTTTTTGAATAAACTGTTAGTTTTTATTTGATAGTATATTTTAAACATTCAAGTATTTGTGTTAAAAATGTACACATACACATGCACACAGGTTTTGGTACTAAGATTTTGCTGGTCTCATAACCAAAGAAAATCCTTCTTTCTTTGTTTTATGGAAAAGTTTGGGTAAGGTTGGTATAATATTATTTCTTTCTTAATGCTTTACAGAATTTACCACTGAAATCATCCAGCCTCAAAATTTTTTCCTGGAAGTTTTTACAACAAGTGTAATTTCTTTAATAGGTTTAGGGAAATTCAGATTTTCTTTTCTTTTTTTTTTTTTCAGTTTTTGGCCAGCACTGGGTTTGAACCTGCCACCTCTGGCATATGGGGCCAGCGCCCTACTCCTTTGAGCCACAGGCACTGCCCCAGATTTTCTCTTTCTTGTGTCGCTTTTGTTAAATTGTATTTTTTCAAGAACTGTCACTATTTAATCTAAGTTGTCAACTTGCTGGCATAAATTGTCTGGTTTTGTTTTCTCATTATACTTTTTTTTATTTCAAGTTAATATGAGGGTACGAATTTTTAGATTACATTGTTTTCCCTTCCAGGGTAAAGTTCCAGTTGTAAAAGAGCCCCTCACCCAGGAGACGTGTTATACATCCCCATGATGTGAGGATCACAGTAGGTGAGACCCGGCCTCATGCCCTCCCTCTTCCTGCTGATCCCTTCCCTTCCCTCCTCCCCCTACCTCCATACTAGACTGTATTTGTGTTTTATTGTTCATATGAGCATGTAATTGTTTACATGTTTCATATTAGTATGGAGTATCTTGGATAATTGTTTTTTCATTCTTGCAATACTTTACTAAGAAGAAGGTGTTTCAGCTCCATCCAGGTAAATGTAAAAGTTGTAAAGTCTCCGTCTTTTTATGACTGAATAGTATTCCATGCTATTTAACACAGCTTATTGATCCATTTATGGGTTGATGGGTATTTGGGTTAATTCCACAACTTGACAATTATGAATTAGCCACCATAAACATTCTAGAGTAAATGTCTTTGTGGTAAAAAGATTTTTATTCTTCTGGGTGGATACCTAGTAATGGGATTGCAGGACCTAATGGAGGTCCACTTTTACTTCTTTGGGGATTCTCCATACTTCTCTCCAAAAAGGCTGTACTAGTTCGTGATCCCACCAGCAGTGCAGAAGTGTTTCCATCTCTCCACATCCATGCCAGCATCTGCAGTTTGGGGACTTTGTGATGTGGGCTAATCTCACTAGAGTTATGTAGTATCTCAGAGTGGTTTTGATTTGCATTTTTCTGATGATTAAAGACAATGAGAATTTTTTTTTTTTTTTTTTTTTTTTTTTTATATTCATATAACATCTTTAAAAAAATTTCTGTATAATTCCCTTGCCCTCTTATAGAGGGGGTTATGTGCTCTTTTCTTATTGTTTAATTTTAGTTCTCTGTAGATTCTAGTTAGCAGGCCTTTGTCAGATTCATAACATGCAAAAATCTCCCGTTCCAAAGGTTGTTTGCTTTCTTTGTGGTACCCTTAGCTGTGCAAAAGCTTTTTAGCTTGATCAAAACCAGGAAAGGACCCAACAAAAAAAGAAAACTATAGACCAATATCATTAATAAATATCAATGCAAAAATATTCAACAAGGTATTAGCAAGCAGAATATAACACATTAAAAACTTAGACACCATGATCAAGCAGGTTTTATTCCACAGACTCAAGGTTGGTTCAACATATGTAAATACATAAACATAATTCACCACATAAATAGAATAAAAAACAAAGACTGTAAGATTCTCATTATACTTCAAGGGTTTATAGGATCTACAGAGATAAACACCCTTTTGCTGATGTTTATAGCAATTTTTTCTCTATATGTACATTTTCCATAATCGGTCTCCAGCAATTTAGATCTTTTGTTGTTTTCATTGAGTTTTCACTATTTGTATGTTTTATATTTGATTCATTTCTTCCCTTATTATTTCTTTTCTTTTTACATTTGTGTATACTTTTATCTTTTCTCTATCATTTTGAAGTTGAATCTTAGCTTATAAAATTGAAAAATTTCTTTTTTCTAATATAAACATGATTGCTATAAATTTCCTCTATTCCTTGCTTTAGCTGATTTCACACATTTTGTTAGAGTGTCTTTCTATTGCTATTTTTTTGTAATATTTTATTTAATTTATGATTTCTTTTCTAAACCATTTGTTCTTTAGAAGGCTGGTGTTTAATTTCTAAACATTTGGTGATATGTATGTGTGTGTATTTTATATATGTATACATATATGTATATATGTATACATATATGCACACACATATATATATACACACAAAGATATACAGAGAAAGAGTGAAACCACGTCTCATCAACAATATAACAAATGACATTGAGAAAAATGTTATTCAAGAAGCTATTGTATATCATTTTGCTTAAAGTCATAGTTTCTAAGAACTTATCAACATATTAAGTGGTGACTCACTGTATTCTAGTTACAAAATGAAGTGATCTATAAATATCAGTTAGATAAAAGTGATTAACAGCATTGTTCAAATTATCTGTATCTTTACTAAATTTTGGTCTAGTAGTTTAATTCCTTACAAGTCAATAACATTAAACTCTCCAACTATAATTATACAACTGTCTGATTCTCCATTTAATTTTGCCACCTTTTACTTCGCATGTTTTGAAACTCTCATATTTGGTGCATAGATGTTCATGATGGTTATGTCTTCCTGATAAACTGCCATCATTATTATTATGAAATGCCCCAATTAGTCTCTGATATTAATCTTTTTCTTGAAATCTATTTTGTGCTAATACTAACATAGCCAGTTAAGCCTCCTTACACTTAATAGATGTGAGGCATATTGTTTTTCTGACCATTTATTCTCATTCTAAGTATGTCTTTAATTTTAAAGTGACTTTCTTGTAGATATCCTAATGAGATGTTTTAGTTTTAAGTGTACTGTCTCTTTCATTTGAGTATTTGGTACATTAGTATTTAATATAATAACTGATACATTTGGAATTAGACCTATCATTTTATTATTTTTTTGTGTGTTTTTTGTTTGTTTTTTCTTTCTCTGTTCCTGCCTTCTTGTGGCATATTTGAATATGTTATTCCATTTTTAACTTATTCATTGGTATTTAGTAATACATATTTTTTAATGAATGAGACTGGAGTCTATAATTGCCTTAATAATATGAAACAAAACTAAAATATTCACTTTCTCCTTATTCTCTATAATATGAGACAAGATTTGAAGGAAAGCAGCCTTGGCTTCTAAGCTTAATAAGTGTAGACTAACAGGGCACTAAACTCTTTAATATTATCTATTCTTTCTCATTGTCAGAATTTTTTATATTATGCTTTTGTTTAATGATGTTTGTGCTGCTTGACTAATAGTTTCACTCTCTATGAAGTCCAAGCATATACCTTCACTGCAGGTTAAGCCATTAGCAGCAAAAAAGTTATACTATAAAGGAAAATAAAGTATAGATAAGCACAAATGTCTCTACTCGTTAACATAAACAGGAGGATAAGCAATGAAAAAGTAAATGAGTTTAGAGTATTATTCCCAGGAAGAGCATTTTCATTCATTTCAAGGAAATAGTTTGTAAAAGCTATTTAACCACTTTAAAGTAAAACAGAAGCATATTAGAAGCACTAGAGACTTTTTCAAATAATTCAGTGCCAAAAAGCAGACATGTCTATGCTAGAGGAATGATAGAGTTAAGATGAATTTGTTTGAAACCAATTAATCTTTTGGTTATTTCCTTGCCATAGAATGAGTTCAACTCTGTCAATGATTTAGTTGTAAGTAGGTCTTCAAATTAACTCTTTTAAAGACTCCAAAATGTTTACTGTCATCAGAAAAAAATGGTGTTTTTATATATTCTGTTAGTCTTCTTTTTTATTGCTCAGCAATAAGAAGGAATAAATGACATATACATGTAACGACATGATGGACATCAGAAGCATGATGCTCACTGCAAGAATACAATCACAAAAGATTTTATATCACGTGATTTTACTTATGAAAATTTTAGAAAAGGAAAAATTGTAGTGGTAGATAGTAGAATACTAGTTACGAGGGGTTTGGGTGGAATGGAGAAGATTGGCTGAAATCAAGCAATGAGGAAATATTTTTCATGATTGTGATGGTGATTACACAACTGTATACACTTGTGAAAAATTACAAAATTGTACCCTTGTAACTGGAAAATTTCATTATATGTAAATTAAACTCCCAAGAAATTGACAAAAAAAAGTCAACGATGAACAAAAAAATTGAACTTCAAGTCATTACCAAGTTGTTGACTGGTAATAAAATTCTCATCAAAATAAAGGCAAAGTAATTTAAAGATCCATTTAAATCCATTGTCAAATGTTAAATCAATGGATCCATTGATCCATTGTCAAAGGCTTAGCTGTGAGTCCAATATACTTTGTATGCATATGTGAAATTCCTACACTACTAGAATCTCAAAGTTTGCTAAGCATTTTATTCACCAAATAAAAAATTAAAATGAGAACTTGGACTTTTGAGAAGTTGAGATTTTATCTCCATGTTAAACTGATCTCTTTCAACATTTTGACTAAATTGTGTATTATATTTTATGTTCATATACTTAATAAATTAAATTTTGCCTGAATTTGAAGTGACTTTACATTCATCCTATAAATATAGTATATGTACCATTTAACTTAGCTCTTCATTTCTTTGTGCAAATGAAGATAGAAGGCTGAAATTGCCAAATCTGAAGAGCTCCTGTACTACCCCAGTAAAAGTCACCCTTACCCTCATTATTTTTATTTATTTATTTATTTTTAATTTTTTTTTATTAAATCATAACTTTGTTCATTGATGCATTTATGGGGTTCAGGGTACTGCTTCGATATACAATGTGAAATGTTTACATTGAACTAAGAAACACATTCATCACAGTTATATTCATTTCTTAATTGTTGTGAAATGTACCATTGCATCATGACATAAGGTGAGGTCCCCCCAAATGCCCTCTCTCCTCCCATATCCCCCTTCCCCTTCCTTCTCTCTCCTCTTCCCTTCTACTTTCTGGACTATAGTTATGTTTTGTCATTTGTATGAGTATGTAGGTGGTTATATATTGATTTCACAGTAGTATTGAGTACATTGGATACTTTTTTCCCCCCATTCTTGAGATACTTTATTAAGAAGAATATGTTCCAGCTCCATCCAGTTAAACATAAAAGATGTGAAGTCTCCATCTTTTTTATGGCTGCATAGTATTCCATAGTGTACATATACTACAATTTGTTAATCCATTCATGGGTTGATGGGTACTTGGGCTGTTTCCATGCCTTGGCTATTATGAATTGAGCTGCAATAAACATTCTGGTGAAAATATCAGAAGAGAGTGCAGGGAAAATGTTTGAAGAAATTGGCCTGGGAGAATATTTTATGAGGAGCCCCCCCGCCCCCCCCAGGCAATAGAAACAGCAGCAAAAATCCATTACTGGGATCTGATCAAACTAAAAAGCTTTTGCACAGCGAAGAGCACAGTAAGTAAAGCAAACAGACAACCTTTAGAATGGGAGAAAAATTTTGCAGGTTATGCTTCTGACAAAGGTCTGATAACTATAATCTACAGAGAACTCAAACTAATCAATAAGAAAAGAATAAATAACCCCATTTCTATGTGGGCAAGAGATTTGAACAGAAACTTCTCTGATGAAGGCAGGCACATGGCCTACAAACACATGAAAAAATGCTCATCATCCTAATCATCAGAGAAATGCAAATCAAAACCACTTTGAGATATCATCTAACTCCAGTAAGATTAGCCTACATCACAAAATCCACAAACTACAGATGTTGGCATGGATGCAGAGAGAAGGGAATGCTTCCACGCTGCTGGTGGGAATGCAAGCTATTACGACCTTTTTGGAAAGAAGTTAGAGAACACTCAAAGAACTAAAAGTAGACCTACCATTCAATCCTGCAATTCCTCTACTAGGTATATACCCAGATGATCAAAAATTATTTTACTACTGTCATTATTTTTAATATTTCAACTGTTTTTAAGTGTTGTCTCTGTGTCAGACTATAGACAGGCATACTTCTATTTAAGCTCTCCAAGAAGATTCCAACCTTCCCTGACTTTTTTTCTGTTCTCTGAGTATCTACAGTAAATACGATATTTCACTACATACGGTATCACTTGATTATTTATATAATGTCTTTATATTCATAATTATTAGACAAATAGAGAAATTGAGCTTGGGAAGATGGAAAAAAGGTAACATTTATAGAAGAGCACTATTAAATGTTTTTGCAATAAAAGCTTGCAAGAAAGAAAAAGACAGAGTTAAGGTATTCTAGTTCAGGGTTTTGGAGCTATATGTATTTCTTCTTATTAGAGAGGTTCCAGTTGAAGAGGAGAGAAAAATTAAGTCCAGACTAGAGTGGTCTGCTTTGCTGGAGTATGGAGGTAATCATGGGCAGAATTAAGGATTCTAAGATTCCCCCCTTGTCTATGCTCAATCTTTTAATTTAATAATATGAATAATTTAAAAGCTGACTAGAACTTCTTCTTCATTAGGCAGACAAGCATCCCTGTATCTTCAGAGCTGTAAGAGATTTTGGAGTCAACATTCTACTTTCATTAATTTTTTCCTGCTCACTATTCTTATATTTAGATCGACCAGTTTCTTGAAATCAAAATTCCTCCAGGACTGTTTGCAATGACACAATTCTCTGACTATTTTGGATACCAAACAATTCTCAATGATTGTTTTTCTTTATTTAGACAGACAGACTTTATAGAGCAAGGATTCCTTGCTCCTGTGTATGGGTTCCATTCGGGATAAGCCACAGATGCCGCTAACTGAGCTTGTAAAATTAATTTCTAGAAATTTCAAAAAGTTGATGCTTTCTCTTTCACCTAGGAATTTTACTTCTAGAAAATATTTAGCTACATATGAAACACAGAAAAAAAGAGCTGGAGAAAGGAAGATGGGCAGGAAAAAAAGCAGATGGAGGTAAAGGGTAACAGTGTGGATAGAGATACCATTTTATGATTTAGATGCCTTGATATTTTCCCCCATCTCTATGGTACAATGTTTTGTTTCAACTAACTCATTCAGTATATGGAATTGTGCATTCCTCCTCTCTCCTAATTCTTATTTCATGAGGAATACTTTCTATCGTTAAATCAATGGTCCAAATAATAAATGTTTCTTTTCCAGAATGAGGAGCTTTAAGAATCACCATACCATTGGTATACATCGTGACATTTTGGAAACATTAGCTATTATACAACTATGTCCTTAATTTCTAATCATCATGTTCAAGGAGCATATACATCTATTTGGTTACTAACAACAAGTGGAAATAACCACATCTGAGTCAATTCACAGAGAAAAGGCCTGGTGGCCTAGTCACAAACCACCCCTGCTTATTGGCTAAGGTCCAGCAAACCCCCATGGGTCACATGGGGACTGGACGGAGGATGGTGAATGGTTTAGTGCAAGTCATGTTATTTATGTGTTATTTACTTAATGTTTAACAATTGTGTGCACTTCTACCAGGGATCTGAAGCATCATATTTATAAATTGTGATAGTTGAGATGAAAATTTCAATATGTTATATAATTAGATTTTCCAAATTCATACATCTCAGAGATAGCCAAGAGGATAGCAGCTGCTCTGGATATAAAACACATTTGGATTTAGGATCCGTTATTATGTGTTCAGGGCCCTACATTATCTCCTCTCAAAAGCTGCATCAAAATTAGTTTTGTTAGTCAGATAATGAGCACAGAGGCAGACATTGAAATAGTCATTCAAAGCTGATGCTCCCTTGCCTTTGGGGCGGTATTGTTACTGATATTTTATTCCAGGAAGAGGTCAACTTGGAACAGAAAATATCTTCTTTCCTATTCTTCTCTGGAAACATTATTCAGAATCTGTACCCAGGCAGGCTTTTTTGCATCGAGTTCTCAAGAAAAAAAGTCTAAAGGGTATGTTTTACAGAAGTTATTTTTGTAACCTGAATTGCTGTTAAATTAAGTCAATTAAGAGAATAATCCAAACTTTTTTTTAAGTTCATGAGAGTGTTAGTAATCTTACTGCACCCATCAGACATTTCCTCTCTAGCCTGATGTGTTTGGGTAAAGCAATACCCCACTTTCAGTTATTACTAAGATCAAAACTGTCTAAAATAGGCTCAGGGGCCGTTTGAAAAAATATAAAATAGAATTGATGGCCACCTTCACAAAGAACCAACTTTTAAGGGAAAACAAATTGTTTTCCCAATTATTGAAACATAGACCTCTCCAATTAATGCACTAATTTAGCCAGAGTGCAAGGCTTTATCCAAAGCTATAATAGATGTTTTTATTTGCAAATTTTGTGTCTTTGACCAAAATGTGGTCAAATCCCTATTGAAAGTTCTAGAAACAGAATCTAACAACCAGAAAGCTATTCAGCAATGAACCTCTTCACTTTATAAATGAAGAGATATTGATAACCAGAGGGATTATGTATAGCACCCAAGGTCACAGAGCTAGTTATTGGTAAAGTGAGGACTGAAATCCAGGACAATTGACCACAGTTTACATTCTTTCTATTTCTTGGTCATTCATTCCTTAAACAAATGTTTGTTGAGTGCCACTATGCTCACATTACTGAGATAAGTATAGACACATTAATAAAAAACAGGATAGTTGCTGTTCTCATGAATTTTATATTCTGTTGGAATAAAATGGTGCAATATTAAATATCAGCAAGCAAAACAAATTAATAAAAAACCAAAATGATAATATTAGAAAGTCATAACTGCAACAAAGAAAGTAAAGCAAGGTGATGGATAGTGAGTGACCTGGGAATAGTTACTTAGTGATTTTGGATGTTAATCGAAGAGTTAAGGGCAAAGAAGGTTTCTTTGAAGAGATAATATTTTTTTGCTGAGTATTAAGAATAAGCTAATTGCGCAAAACTCAGCAAGGAAGATGGGCCAGGAGAAGGAAAAAGGGAAATAAAAAAGCCCCTAGGAAGTGATTGAAGCAGGTATGTTTAAAAAGTCAAGGTGGCTATAATCCAATAATTGGAAGATAACATCCTACAAAATTATAGTGGATTGAAAAGTACCTCCAAATTCACGTCTACCTGGAGCATTAGAATGGAATCTTACTTGGAAGTAGGATCTTCACAGCTATAGTTAAGGTAAGGATCGTGGTGAGATGGTGTTGAATTAGAATAGTTCTTCAGTCCAAAAAGGGTGACTTTAGAAGAGACAGACCAGGACAGAGAGGAAAACCATTTTGCTATTTTAAGCACAGCAAGCACTCCATTTATGCCTCCCAGAGTTATTGTTTCTTTTTCTTTCAGTCATCACTTTATTATTACAAGGAAATATTCATTATCAAGATCATATTGATGGGAAAAAGTGGAAAATAAACTGACTCTGAGTGCCCTTGATATGACAGAGATCTTATGTATTAACTAATCCGTACAGCAGACTTGAACAGCAGGTACTCTTATTTCTAGACGAGTAAATTATAATTCAAATAGAATGAACAACATGACCAAAGACATGCAGCTGGCAGTTGAAAACAAAACTTTAAAATGAAGAGTATCTGGCCTACCAAATTCATATGCTTGTAAACAAATCTCATTGATTCTGAACACATTGGCCTTCAAAACGCATAATTTCATTTGCTCACCTAGGTGATAAAATAATTTAATTATATACAAGGCGAGGGACAGATTTTAAGACCCTAACATTTGCTCTGTATTGGAAATCAGAAGATCTGAACTATGATTTTGACTGTTTTTTTAGCATTGTCAACTTTTTGATAGACTATACTCTTTGGACATTTTTTCTGGACTCAAATTTAGTAACAATTAGTGGTTCCTTTTTTTTTTTTTTTTTTGCCTTTATCTCCACAATTCCTTCCCCAGAGTACAGAGAAAATGCCACAGAAATGTTTTGATGTGTGTTAGTAATCTGTGGTTCATCTGTGGTAAAAGTAGACAATTCTTGAGACATCAGAAGGTAATACTGCACTGGAGGTGTGTTCTTAAAGCAGTTACAAAGCAACAGAGAGCAAAAACACATTAGGTAGCTGTCAAATTACCTGACTACTAATGCATTTTTGGAATCATATTGATTGAGCCTCTATTCTGAGCCAGGCACTGCTCTACTTATACAGAAAAATGTCTTATCTCTCAACTCCATTCTGATGATTGCACAATTACATTGTGAAGCTTGCCTGGTTGTCCAATTTTTGTTTACATGTATTTAATTCACTGGACAATGTTTGATCCTTTACTTTGCTTATATAGATAAAACAGGAAGACAGAGTAAAAAGGAATTAGGACTTAACTATCAATTAAAAAAATTGATAGTTAAGATAAAAAAAATTGATAGCTAAGATAAAAAAAAAAATTGATAGTTAAGATAAAAAAATTTTTTTTTTCCAGAAAAGAATATTATTCTGGAAACACCATATCTTCTGTGGTCTTTGAGAGGCTAAATCTTTGGCTCTCAAAGACCAAAGACAGAGTAGAAAGGAATTAGAACTTAACTATCAATTAAAAGAAATTGATAGTTAAGATAAAAAAAAATTGATAGTTAAGATAAAAAAAAATTGATAGTTAAGATAAAAAAATTGATAGTTAAGATTAAAAAAAAATTTTTTTTTTCCAGAAAAAATATTCTGGAAACACCGTATCTTCTGTAGTCTTTGAGAGCCTAAACCTTTGGCTCTAAAATTTCTCTAAAAAATTAGAGAAAAGAGTGTGGACAAATAAAAACAAAACCATAATTAATGACCCCCACATTCAGGTGGGGGCCTATTCTTTAAACACTTTCATGATTCTCTCATACAGGAACTTCTGATATAGCTGGAATCTTCTGCCCCGATTACCAAAATTATTAAAGTGTTTCCAAGTGATTGTTAATGATATAAGGAAAAAAGTTAACAGCTCACCAATATAGGATTTCCAGTTGAGAAGCCAGAGTTCCCAAAGAGAATGTTCATAATTAGTTTTTTTTTGTTGTTTTTTTTTTTAAAGACAGTCTTGCTCTGTCACCCTGGACAGAGTGCTGTGGTGTCACTATAGTTCACAGTCCTCTCAAATAGCTGGGACTACAGGCACCAGCTATGATGCCTGGCTATTTTTTTTTATTTTTAGTAGAGACAGGGGTCTTGCTGTTACTCAGGCTGCTCTTGAACTTCTAAGCTCAAGCAATCCATTCACATTGGCCTCCCAGTGCTAAGATTACAGGCGTGAGCCACTGCACCAAACCTTTAATTACTTTTTTCGTTTATCTTAGCTCTATGAGGCAAAAACCTTTTGGAAACTAATTAAATTTTCAATGAGCAGTTCTAACTAAGACCATTATTTCGTTTAGCATTTCTAGTACTAAATTTGAAAAAATAAGGTAAAATAAAATAAAATTTTTTGTTAAAAATTTCATGAGAAATTCTAAGCGGACCTACAGTATAAGCTATAATGAGAAAAATAAAGGCATTTGGCATTTCACATTTCAAAACCACAATATTTCACAAATGTTGCTGTTGAGATAATTTGGATTAGTATTCCTCCAGCTAATTATCAAATATAGACATTAATTATTTTTCATATGCATAATTACCATACTTTCAGACTTTACAGAACACTGAAACTATTTTTTTCCCCATTGAGTGCATCAATAAAAGACTTCCAGATTTTAATGTTAACTGAGGGCATTAAAAACAACTTATCATCTTTTAGCATTTTGCAAACAAATTACACTTAAATGCTTCAAACATAGAAAGGACATGATTATAGAAAAATGGAATAGATATTCCAAAGAAAAACATGGCAAAATAGACTTAAGTTAAAAACTCTGCCATGGGCTAGAGAATGAATTCAATGCTTATATTATGCATAATTTATGCAAGATTACATAGCTGGTTAGTAATAAGAAATTCTGGTGCAAATAGGCATTTAATCAGTGTTAGCTGATGAATAGAATTCAGGACTTCCAACCTTGTGCTTTAATGACCATACATACCATGTAAAGACTTCAGAGCATGGTTTTTTCATAGTTGTCTCTGCAAACTTTGCTTTCTTGGTCATTTGCTGCAACATACCCCTTCCTCCACTTATTCCATGTGTCTACAAAGGCAAAAGATCTTTCAGTGCTGAGATTTCCCAGTTATTTTTGTGAGGACAGAAGGTGCCGCTGTACTTCAAAACGTGCCTGTGCTAGAGACTTTCATACCTGACTGCCATTTACATTCATTTGGGAAGCTTTCAACAAATGCAAAAGTCTGGTTTCTGTTCCAAGAGATTTTGATACAATTGCTGCGGGTAGGAGACTGGGAATGGATATGTTTAAGATTCTTCAGAATATTCTAACACATACTCACAGCCAGGGTTGAGAGGCAGTGCTTTAAGTAGTGGTTGCATTTTCACTGCTTGCTCTTTCAATGTCTTTCTTTTCAGCTTAAAAGCTGCTGAAGCTACAAAGAAAAATATGCATATCTATATTAGATAACATTCTTTTGGGTCTCAAGAATTTTATAAAATTTATCATACACGCAAAGACTGCCATTTTTACAGAATCATTTTTTTCAAATGGAGAGATTCTTGGAAAGTGATTTGGTACTAAATCTGAGATAGAAGTTTCACATTATAAAGCCAAGGTTTTGTGTAGTGGGGAGATGGCAACAGAGGCTCTTCATGGTGTTCTCACTAGTGGGTCAAGGACGGCCTCAACAAAAAGAAAACAAAAACTAATGGACCTTACAGACTAACTTAGAGGTGTTAGGGAAACAATTAACACTTTTCATACACATGGAATCAGACCAAACATTAGTTAAAAATCTCCAGGTTTCCATACAGCACCAGAGTTAAAGAAAGCTATTAGTCCCTTCTTTAAGTAAAAAGTTAATGCTTACATCAGTAGTTTGCAATCAATAAACCATACCTTAGAAGTGTGCTTAGAAGTGAGGCCTATATTTAACTGTAAAACAGTGAATAGATATACTAAGCATTAAAATATTTTTAAAAATAAATTTTGGGATGTCACCATCAGGAATGGTGAAATAAAGAGCTTCAGAATGTTCTCTTTTATAAAAGCCATAAGATCACTGGTAAACCATGCCCAACTCAGTATTTTCAGAATTCTGGAAATTAGTGAAAGCCTTGAAAAAACCCTGGATGTATTTACTCAAGTGAGTGTTATTGAATTTTAAGCCTTCCTATTCCCATCATCTCTTTCATAACCTAAGGTAAACTTGACAACCGGCAGCCTAAACTCAGTGAAAATTAGTAGTTTGGCAGCCAGTAGAAGGAATAGAATGGAGATAGAGCTCCTTGAAAACCCAATTTCCAGATAATTGTTATTATTTGATCTTTCTAGTCATTCCCTTTATGAGCCTTTTTACCAGTCTTGTCTTTATCTGACCTGACTTGGAGTCTCCTGGTATGAACAGCCTTTTTGACTAAGCCATTTGTTGAAAACAATCAATGGTAACTGTTTAATATTGCTGCTGCCACGTGGTGCATAAAAATTGATGAAAACAAAATGTTAATTAGAAAGCTTAAAAGGAAGAGCACAATAAGCTGATCAAATAGGGCTCTGACACATTCCTGGGAATCTAGAATGCCTTAACTTTCATTGTGGTTGACTCTGAGGTGCTGCACAAGCAGAATGTGAAGGCTAATGCTTCAACTATCTGCCTGACTGTTAAAGGCATACTCAAAAATACACAACAAAAAGTCTTTCCAAAGCCTGGGAGACTCGTGGATTCTGGGCATTTAAGGAGATCCCTGTCTAATAATTAGCTGACTAATATGCTAACCAAATAGAGACTTTAAGAGATATATGTGACAAAGAATATAGATTTTACAGAATTTGCTCAGAAAAGCCCCTCAAGAAATAACATAACAAGGAAAGAAAAACTAGTTTCCAGAGTTATTACATAATATTGTTTAAAATTTGCATTTTTAAGAAAAAATTTAAACACAGATACAGAAATAAGAAAGCATAACCCATTCATAAGTTATATTTGTATAACTCAAATACAAAAAAAGTGTAGTAAATAGAAACTGTCTCAAAAAACCAAGACATTGGATTGGATAGATAAAAACTATAAGTCATCTACTATAAACATTTTTAAAGAACTAAAGAAAACTGGGCAGCGCCTGTGGCTCAAGGAGTAGGGTGCCAGCCCCATATACCAGAGGTGACAGGTTCAAACCTGGCCCCGGCCAAAAACTGCAAAAAAAAAAAAAGAGAGAGAGAGAGAACTAAAGAAAACTATGTGTAAATAACAAAAGGAAAGTGTTCTGGAACAGTGGCTCATACTTTTAATCCTAACCCTTTGGGAAGCTGAGATGAGAGGATTGCTTGAGGCCAGGAGTTCAAGATTAGCCCAGGCAATAACAAGGCTCTATCACTACAAAAAAATTAAAAATTAGTCATGTGCGGTTGTGTGTGCCTGTAGTCCCAGCTACTTGGAAGGCTAAGGTAGGAAGATTGCTTAAACTCAGAAGTTTGAAGTTGCACTGAGCCATGATGATGCCACTTCACTCTAGAAATTGTAAAAGGAACAAAATGGAAATTCTGGAGTTGAAATATACAATAATTGAAATGAAAATTTCGCTAGAGAAGTTCAATAGAACATTGGTGCAAAGGGAAAAAAGAATTATTAAAATTGATATTTGGTCTTAAGTAAACAAAAAGAAAAAAAAATGAAGAAAAATAGAATAAACTACTGTGGAACAATATCATGCATATCAACGTATATATAATGGGCATCCCAGAAGATGAGAGAGGAAGAGATAGAAAGAATATTTGAATGAATAATGACCAAAATCTTCACAAATCTGATAAAATTTAATATTCACATTGAGGAAGTTCAACAAACTCCAAGTAGGATATACTCAAAGAGATCATCGTCAAAACACATCATTATTTTTTTTTCTTGTTAGTTAACCAATTAAAGAATGTATTTATTTTTTTAAATTTTTTTATTAAGTCATTTGTACATAGATCATAAATACATTTATGCCATTATGGAATTCGATGTGTTGATTATTTGTACAAATTGGAGTGCTTACATCGTACTAATCAACATAGCTTTCACCTCATTTACCCAATTACAGCATTAACACATTTGTGTTCTACACCTGATATCTCCAACTTGTACCTGCATTGTGTTCCATAGGTGTAGTCCCCCTACTAACCCTCCCAAAACACATCATTATAAATCTATCAAAAGACAAGGACCAAGAGAATCTTAAAAGCAGCAAGAAAAGGAAAATAATATAATGTGATGCTCAGTGAGAGTAAAATCAATGTCTCCTTAGACATAATGAAGGACAAAAGACAGGGTATTTAGGTGCTAACAGAAAAGCAAAAATAAAAATTCTTCAACTAAATATTCTATATCCAGCAAAATTATTCTTCAAAAATGAAGGAGAAATTAAGACTTCCAAGATAAATAGAAACTAATGAAGCTTGTCCCTAGAAGATTTTCTCTAAAAGAAAATCTAAAGAAAATCTTTTAGGTAGCTATAAAAGGAAGTTAGACAGTAACTGAAATACAAATGAAGAAATAATGTCCATGGTAAATGTAATACCATAGGTAAATATAAAACAAAATACTGAAGTATTATTGCTATTCCCCAAACCCAGTTGACCTGGTTCAATTACTCGACTGAGCTAGAAAATTCAACCTAGTCGTGGAGGTAATTGAACATAAAAATGAATGGAAACTTAAAATAAAATAAAATAGATATTTTATATTTGTTTTATAATTCAAAAGTATTTTACTGCTCAAACTATCTTAACTTTGCCCAATGAGAACTCTTTCTATTCATTCCTTTGGCTCTTTTACATATCCCATTATTGTACATTTCTTTGTTCCATTTGTTGAGCACTTTCTGACTTCTTCCCACTACACGATGCTTTAGGCATCATCTTACATGCTCCAGATCTGGAATTCTCCCTGTCTCCAAGGAGACAGTGTTAAAATGTTTGAATGCTCTGTTATTTTTTGAAAGACAGATGCTTCTCTGGCTTCTCTGGCTCTCCTCAGTTCTCCCTCACCTTCCTTATCTAACTGGCCCCTCTCCATTATCTGATCACCAAAAGGTGAAGGCCCTGACACCCAGAATTCTACCTAGTAAATGGGCAGCATCCTGCATCTGTTCTGAATAATCCATGCAAATGCCATACTTTGATTCTTATCCCTGCATTGGATATGAGTTAGTGTTTATTTGGAGTTAGAGTCTATTTTAATCTTTGCTCTCTTTAAATTATGCTATTTAGAAGAAAAACAGATACTAAAAGTCAGTATGTGCTATTTTCTTGGTAAAAAATGTAACTTTTTAGTCAAGACATAAAGAGTAGATTGTGGGTCATGGGCTTGCTTCTTCCTGATGATCTCATGTGCAGAACATCAATCTAAATTACCTCAAGAAGAAATACTTCTTTTATTAAGAAGACATAACTTGAGTGGAACTATTTCATGTAGGTCTGTGTCCTGGATTCTATCTGATTGCTGGATAGACCAAAGGTACATTTCTTTGTTCTTCAGCTATGCACATCTCAATAGAATCCAACAGAATACTGCACCATCATCCAGTTATTTATATGGATTTAAGTTCTGGTGTAATGCTGTTAATTTATCTGGGGTGGAGTGAGTATTGGGCTCACACATTCATTTTGCTATCACAGAAAAGGCTTACTTTAAGGATGCTGCCTCTGAGAGCACTGCCTACTGTATCTTATAGGCTCCTTCTGATGATAAGATGATTAATTCTTATGGAAGTATACATATTTATTCTTCTTCTGAGCTCCTAACTGGACATTAGGAGTTGTATAAAGTTTTTATTTTCCCTTTCTCCTAGGCTTTTATAGACTGAGAGTCAAGTTTATGGTTTTCCATGCCCTTGCTTAAAGTTTAATTACATACTAGTTTGATCTTGTCTCTGTTTTTTTTTTTTTTTTTTAAGACAGAGTCTCACTTTGTTGCCCTCGGTAGACTGCTGTGGCATCACAGCTCACAGCAACCTCCAGCTCTTGGGCTTAGGCAATTCTCTTGCCTCAGCCTCCCGAGTAGCTGGAATTACAGGTGCCCACCACAGATCTGGCTTTTTCTGTTGTTGTTGCAGTTTGGTTGGGGGCCAGGTTTGAACCTGCCACCCTCAGTATATGAGGCCAGCGCCCTACTCACTGAGCCACAGGTGCTGCCCTGATCTTGTCTCTTATCATTATTTTGTCTTCTATTCTTTCATTGTTTAAAATTATATTATATATGTTTATATATGTTTGTATTATATATATGAGTACACTGATCTGCATATTAACATACTGGCTCAAGAACAGATCAAGTATTAATCGGGTAAATATTATTTAGATCAGCAGTTCTCAACCTGTGGGTTGTGACCCCTTTTTCACAATGAAAATATATTGAGGCATTAGGAAGGTTGAGAACCACTGATTTAGATGGTCACACTTTTTTATTAAGTAAGCAGCTTGAATCTTTATGAATTATTTTTATGTGATTCTTTTCCAGTTTTGTTTCTGTTCTTATATTTTCTTTCTTATAGCTAGTCCTTCATCTGCTTGAAAATAACATTCCTTTGTCAATGAATCAAGGGAAAGCCTGATATCAGATGATTTACATATTTAAACTGAATGTTTTTGTTTTCATTCAGCAGAACTCTGCAAGATGGAAATTAAATTCTTTCCAGGAGTGAATTTTTGTTTTGTGTTCTCTCTAATTCAAGGGTATCATCAATTTTCTGTATTGTATTATGGTTGATTAAAATATAAGAATTTGTCCTGAGTTTTCTTTCGAGCAAATTGAAATCCATCGTATGTTTCAATGGACAAAAATGACTTAAATATCCAGAATCTTAAGGTCAGCTTAATAGAATCTTACCTCTAAATTTCAGCCAAGTATCACAGGGCATAGCAAATAGGTACTATCTTTGCCTACCTAGAAACTAGGAACCCTTTTTTGCCTTATGTTAACAGTGCCTACATTTCCTCTCAGGACGTGTCCCATGTGGTTTGATGGGTGGTCCCTGTTACCTAGACCCAGAGAATCAGCCATAATAATTTGTTTAAGGACCAGCAAGTGATCCAACCTGGAGTCTTCCCTGGAGTTTTCATGTTGAAATTAGTGAATCAGAAATGTTGTTATTTTCACTGAGAAAGAAAACTGACATAAAGGGACAAAAATGCAGCCGTCCTCTCTACCCAACCCAATTTTATCATGCTAGCTCAAAATTCCATAGACATGATTTATTTTGAGTAAAATAGACTAAAAAGGCTCAAATTACTCACGTGACCCCACATGTTCAAACATTTTCAGAAACAGAATTTATTTTTCAGCTTCAATAATGATACCAAGAACAACAACAGCATAATGAAAACATAATTATCTATGGAAAGACCAATATAACTCATAATTTTTTTAATTTCCAAGAGTTCAATTATCATATAGTTAGTTTTTAAACATGAATTTAAAAATTCACACTATATTTACCTACTGATCTAGTCTAATTAGTCGTTAGGATGAATATAATGGGCAATTAGGTAAAGTAATAATTTTAGATTGATTATCAGTACTGTGCCAAATATGGAAAAACAGATAAGAAGCCCCTACTTTTCACTTTCTGCTTAATTATCAAAGAGCTAGGCAGGGTGCAGAGGCTCACAGCTATAACCCTGGCACTCTGGGAGGCTGAGATGTGTGGATCCCTTGAGCTCTGGAGTTGGAGATCAGTTTGTGCATAAGCAAGAGTTTCTGTAAAAAACAGAAACATATGAAGGATTCAAAAACATCATTCTTCATTTTTTATAGAACCCAGAAACAAAAGCATACCAAGGAAATTTTTAGTATTAAAAACAAAGCCACAGGCATCACTCCACCAGACTTCAGGCTATAATACAAGTCCACAGTGACCAAAACAGTATGGCATTGGCACAAAAATATAGACATTGACATATGGAACAGAATTGAAAATCTAGAGATGAAACCAGCCTCTTATTTCCATCTGATCTGCAATAAACCAAACAAAAGCATACACTTTGGAAAAGAATCCCTATTCAATAAATAATACTGAGAGAAATGGATAATTGCATGGAAAAGACTGAAACTGGACCTGCAGCTTTTCCCACGTACAAAAACTAATTCAAGATGGAGAAAACATTTAAATCGAAAACATGAAATAATAAAAATCCTCAAAGAAAGTATAGGAAGAACTCTTGATGATATTGGCTTGGGGAAAGATTTTATGAAGAAGACTTCATTGGCAATTACAACAACAACAACAAAATAAACAAATAGAGCTTAATTAATCTGAAAAACTCCTGCACAGCTAAGGACACAAGTAAAGCAAATAGACAAACTTCAGAATGGGAAAAGATATTTGCATGTATGAATCTGACAAAGGTTTAATGACTTAAAATCTACACAGAATTCTAAATTTTTTTTTTTTAAAGAGTAAATAATCCCATCTGTCGCTGGAAAAGAGAAATGAACAGCACCTTCTCTGAAGAAGACAGACAAATGGCCAACAAACATAAGAAAAAGTATTTATTGTTCCTAATCATCAGAGAATTACAAATCAAAACTACCCCAAGATATCAGTTAACTCCAGTGAGAATAGCCCACATCACAAAGTCCCAAAGCTATAGATGCTGACACGGATGTGGAAAGAAGAGAACACTTTTATACTGTTGGTGAGATTGCAAACTATATAGCGTCTTTGGAAAGAAGTATGGAGAATTCTCAAATAACTCAAAATAGACCTTCTATTTGATTCCACAATCCTATTACTAGGCATCTACCCAGAAGATAAAAATCATTTTATCATAAGGACATTTGCACTAGATTGTTTGTCACAGCTCAATTTAGAATTGCCAAGATGTGGAAACAGCATAAGTGCCCATCAATGTACAAATGGATTAATAAGCTATGATACACACACACACACACACACACACACACACACACACACCCCATAGAATACATATTCAGCCATAAAAAAAGACAGAGACTTTATATCTTTTGTATTAACCTGGATGGAGTTGAAACATATTCTTCTCAGCAAAGTATCACAAGAATGGAAAAGTGTACTCAATACTATTATGATGCCAGTAGATGAATTAATCCATGCCCACATAAGAGAAAAACTCAATTCAATTCAAGTTGGGGGAGGAGGGGTAGGGAAGAGAGGAGGAGGAAGGAGGATCAATGTGCTCCCACGTAATGGGCACAATATAAGCTTATATGGCACACGTCCTGAGTGTGGGACACAACTGCAACAGGGACCTTACCTAACAAAATAAAACATTGTAACCTACTCTTTTATACCCTCATATTAATCTTAAATTTAAAAAGTACTAAAAAAAAAAAAAAAAGAAAAAATAGTCAGATGTGTTGTGACAGGTATCTGTAGTCCCAGCTATTCAGGAGGCTTAGGCAAGAGGATCACTTAAACCCTGGAGTCTGAGGTTGCTGTGAGCTAGGCTGTTGCCATGGCACTCTAGCCTGGGTGACAGAGTAAAACTCTGTCTCAAAAAAAATGAAAAATTATCAAAGAACTATTGAAATTAAATAGGTACAGTTAGTAAGAAAACTTACTAGAAATATACAATTGCAAGACAAGTTTTATAAACCAAGATAAAAATCCAAAATAAACAATAGGGAAAATAAATATGATGGGAAGATAAAAATTAAAGAAGCAAATAAAAATGAAGTAAATGAGATAAAAATATTGAATAATATGAAGTTTTAGGACTATGCGGTATAGCGTAAAAAAGCAAGGAAAAAAACACTGTCAGTAAAAGGTGGCTAAAACGTTCTAGAAGGATAAGTAAATAAACTGAAGGTACTTTATTTATGTGAAGAAAAAATTGAAAGTGACATTTCAAAGCAGAAGGGGCAGGGGATGGTCGGGGAAGGACATCCAAACTCATCCCTGGGGTAGAAGCTGGGAAGAGCAGGTTTCTCATTTATTTCATAAGCCACGAAGACATTTTGTAAGTGCCAGGATTTCTCTGAAATGATTCCTGAGCATGAATCCCAAGCTGGTAACCACATTATAAAGAAGAGCCCTATTCCTCTGGTTCATAAATTTGAATTTAAATATACATTTTTACCTACAAGAAAGACAGTAGGTAAATTCCTGAGATTGGCAGGAATTCTCCAGAATCACTCAAAAGGTACATTCAGTTTGGAATAGTGAGCAGACTGCCCTGCTACCTACTTCCAAATAAATTGTACTAGAAACAATTTTTATGGAATCTTAAATCATCCATGTTACATATGCACCACAACACAGCAAAACTCTAAAAATATACTTAGCCAAAATCTGTTAGACTTCTTCTGCTTCAAAAACAAATAAAATTATTAAGGCTGATATAATTGCAATGTGCATTGTTAAAACGAGAGCTTAGAAAAGACTACAGCTGCTTTTATTTGGGGGTCTCATACAGTACAATTTTTGCAACAGCTAAAGTTGACTTCATTATACTCTTCTAATTATAATTGATTGTAAACATTATAATAACCTAACAGACATACAATAAAATCAATTATAGTAATTGACTTTACTGCCAATATTTAGTAATTTCCTGTTTCCCTCTTACGCCAGTTATTTCCCACTGTGTGATTGCAATGCGAAGACAATATATTTATAGGAATCTGTTCCTTTCCTTAGTTATAAAAATGAAGAAATATGTTCTTTTCTTTCCTTCCAACAGGACATTTTCTACTTCTGTACTGCTTTTCTTTCCTGCACTCATCATAAAGTGACATCTTCATGAAACACATTAGAAAAGATAAAGAAAGTTTTCTAGATGTACAAGACAGTTTGTTTGAATTTAGCTAAAAACTGATAAGCTTCAGAAATTCCTTGGGGATGTGATGAAGTGAGGAATTGGGCAGATGGGGGAGAGAGACTTAACTCTATATTTTTGGTTATAATGTAATAAATATATTAACTATTCAATTATTGTTAATTAATAAAATGTTTCAAATAATTTAATCAAATAGCCTATTGTAAAATATCGGATATTCTCCTCGAATTGTCTGAATTGTAGCAGAGACATGGCAAAAGTAACAACAAGAACACTGACCAGGCCTAGAGTTTAGTTCTGTTGGAAATCCCACCCAACTGGCCCTACATTACTGTGAATGGTTGAAATTAGTAGCCAGCATATTGGCCTAACTCAAATGAGCATGAGGGAATTTGTTACTAATGAAACTCAGCCTTTTGAGCAATTTGTTTTTATTCTTATTTATAAATAATTTTGTCACCGTTTCTCCTCAGTATTTTTTCCTGGTACATTTTGTACTTGTCTTCTTGTATCAGCCAGGTGAGGCACATCAGTTCCGTGTTCCCATTTTGTAAAGATTTGGGTATAAAAAACTAACAAGAGTGTTTGGCTACGCTCACAGGATAAATTGAAAATAGTTTTCGGAGTACAATGAAGATGTCAATGTTTGTGTTCTCTGATATTTCATTAGATCTACCTCAAAGCCCATTTAAAAAAAAAAATCTTTTAAAAGAAACTTATTAACACACTGTAAAAAATCCCATTTCTACAACAGAAGGACCTCCAGTCAGTGCAGGGCTCTATCATTTTTTTCTTTCCTACTAGCGGTTTGTTTTGGTCTCCTCTATCTCATTTTCCATACTAGTTTATCTTCAATTACCATTGAACTAAAAATAAATAAATAAAACAGGTTTCCTAAATAGCCATAATTAGTAATGCCATTTTTTTTTTTTTAGAGCATTCAGCTGATGCTTGCATGAACAACTGTTTTTGCTTGAATATTTGACAAGCAAAGAATGAAAAAGCTGCAATTTTTCTTGATGACAACAGTAAGTCATGTTTCAGGTAGGGTGTATGATTCTGACAGAGCCTTTAGAAAATAACATGGTAGTTGGTTTTTAAAAATTGTATTCTATTGTTTGAGCTTCCTTCTTATAACTTGCCCTCGATGGTAGTGTTTTTCAACCTTTTTTAATCTTGAACCTAGAGTTCAACTTCCGTGGCACACTTAAATTATGTTCATCAAAAAAGAAAAAAATAGTAAAGAAGGGATAGACTTGCTGTGCTTTGAACTTATTTCAAAAATAATGTAATTAATTATCTTTAACAATGTTCATGGCACAGCAGTGTGCTGCAGCACTTGGGTTGCAAATCACTATTCCAGAGAGAGCCACAGAACATGTTAAATGGAGGATATATTAGAGAGAAATGCAAGGCCTTTGTTTGGGAAGCTGGGCCCCCTCTTTCTGGATCTTCTGGTATTTCATGTACCTGTAGGAAACTACAGAAAATAGTAAATAATGTCTTCAAGACAAATATACGTTTTCAGCGTGCCTGTTTTCTGAGAGCTTTCCTGCTATCTACAAAGAAAAAAAGTCGTAGCATTTTAGAGCTGGAACAATCTTTCAGAATTAGTTCAAATCTTCATGTTTTTCAGAGGTCATAATGAGATCCAGAGACTGCAGTGGACGTGGCTGGTGGCTGGTTGATAAGCATTAGGAGACATGGACTGCACGTGTTTGAGGCCAGTGTTGAGCTCTTCCCGCTCTCCTCCAACACTGGC
Source organism: Loris lydekkerianus (assembly GCA_963574355.1). NCBI lineage: Eukaryota > Metazoa > Chordata > Mammalia > Primates > Lorisidae > Loris > Loris lydekkerianus. The sequence goes on along the minus strand of CAUYPK010057753.1, from coordinate 6,386 downwards.
TGCACGTTTTCAGCCCACTGCTTCCTCTCCTCCCCCCACAAGATGCTGTGCAGTGAGGTAGAGCTCTGCAACTCAGAATCCTCTAGAGAAGAGGCTGACCCAGTTCCTAACAGAGCCAGGGTGTGGAGAGTAAACCAGAGTGTGCCAAAGGACCTGGGAGGGGATCCACTGCCTGAGCAAGGAACAATGACCCTTGCTCATTTACTTGGAAAAGTAGACTACATCCATAACTTTAAAAATCCTAACAGGTATATTCTTAGTAGTGAATAAGATTGTTGGGCAGAAAGAAGAGGAAAGGACAGGCTAGTCCTGATGCTAGACAGCCTGTAAACAATATTTAGATAATTTCCTCCTAAATAAGAGGAACACACTCCACAGAAGCAGGTGAAAATGCAATTTTGAAGCAGCTAATAATGGTTCTGTCTCTGACATTCGTCTATTTCAAAAGAACTGGGGCGTCTGTTTGCTTATTTGGCAGACAGTGATTGCAGTGAGAGATGTGGGGCTGGCAGAACCCTGTTAACAGTAGGTGCACAGTCTGTCCTCTGGTCCGCAACAAGGGAAGTGCCATTATGGTGCCTTGAAAAGGGCAAGAACATCTAAACTGATTGGGGTGAAGGCGGTAAGGGGGGTGGGGGGAGGACTGTGAAATGAGGTCATGGTAATGGCTGCATAAAAAGTCAGGATATAAAAGTGATACACGCGGGCTGGAGGAGCTCTTCCTGGCTGAGAAAATTTCTTGTATTTTTCCTATTGATTAAGAAATACCTGGAATTTACCTCAAGGTTTGCATCCATCATTAATTTAATTCAGGAAGAACGTCTTTGCAGTTACAGTGTCTTTTCAACCTGGTCTCTTATTGTTCCCCAAAGTATCATTCTGCTCCGGTGATAACTCTTCTACCCAGCAGCTACGTGACATTTGTCTCTGTCTTTGCACATGAAATGCCTCTACCTGGTAAAATAATGTCCCTCTTCGTCTCCTGCCCTATTCAAGATAAACCCAGAGGGTATCTTTACCAATGACTCTCTGACTCTTTTCTTCACTCAATCTTTCCTGTCCTAACTAACTTACATAGAAGCGACTTGATGAACATGTACTTGATTCATACTGTATCGTTTTCGATTTGTAACTATTTCATTTTACAAAATTCTTAAATTATTGTTATGTATTTTAGATGTATTATACCCCCAAACCAAAAATACCTTGAATATTTTTCTTATTTGCGTCCTACTTTTATTGAATACAGCACACGGCCTTAAAACTGGTTTTTATTGACTGCTTCCAAAGGCAATCAGTCCAATTGTCTAGCTTCATTCCATTTTTCACCATTTCACCACTATGCCTGTTGATGACCCGTATTAAGAAAAAAGACCAAGTGAGGACAGAAACAATCACTATACTTTAAATTTTTCAGAAACGAAATTGTGACTCTTCATAAACATACCACCCATAGAAGAAGAATAAATGTTACCTACCTCTACGAAATTTAGAAACAAAACTCAGACTACACTATATCTATATGAGAAAAAGATGTCTCAGAAGGCCTGAGGCCATCTATCTTGTGTTCTCTGAATTGTCCTGTACCTTCCCAGGCCGTAGACATGGAAGACAGAGGAGACTAAGCTTCTTCTCTAACCATGCCCTTCTGCCAAAGATATCTGACTTTTTATTCCTATTGAAGTTCTAGCTTTTATAAAGCATCCCCAAATTTTGAAACTGTAAGTAACTGGCAAGTGAAGTCAATTTAGGTATCTGTAAAACATCTTGCTGCTACTCGGGTGCCATTAAAATGGGAGTCTCTATTGTTGAAGTGTTTATGTAGCTATTTTTCTAGGTTTTTGCTTATCAGCCTACTGACTGCAAGCCAACTTTTTTTTTTTTTTTTTTTTAACTAATGCTCCCATGGGTCTTTCTGTATTCAGATCACCAATTCTACCCCAGAGATATTTACTGGAGATCTTTGTAACAGAAACTTGCTTAGGAAAAATCAATCACAACGTGGGTAAACTAAACATGAAATTCTACTTAGAACAGTAAGTTCATGACAGTCATCATCCTCACATCAGCCAGTCATTTATTATTTACTAATTATTTAAAAATAGAGCTTCAGTAGCTATTGTGTGCCCAGCACTGCTCTAAGCACTTGAGAAAGAACAGAGAGGAATAAAATGTGGCCCTCATAGTCTGTTTTTACTAGGTAAGGCCAAAATGTTTTCCCTTATGTATATGATAGTCCTGTTAAAAAGCTGGAAGACTGATTGTTGAACTCTAATTGTAAAGGCAAAAAGTCTCTGCTGTTAGCCAATGTTTCACATTAAAATTTTCTTCGAGAGAAAAAACATGGCCCTCAACCCAATGGTTCTAGAATCCTTTTGGAAAGACAGACAAATAAGAAGATGATGTATTCCAGGATATCAGGGACCTCATAGAAAAGAATCTTTTGGTAGGAGAACTCTAACTATGAAGATGAAGTCAGTGTCTTATCTCTTAACCAGAGGCAAACCACGTCATGAATGGGGAGTTTAGGTTAGCACGTAGGACATAAAGTGGACATGTTCAAAATTACCCTCAAAGATGAGTAAGATGGTGCCACATGCAGACCATCCACTATCCTCTTCATTGATCTAACACACTTATTTTCCCCAATCTTTCATATCTCAAGATGCTATATCATATTTTAAAAGAACTGCGTCTTTAAATTGTACCATCCCTCCCAGCTTGGCAAAATGCTTGCACTGAGACAGACAGTTTCTGAGACTAGATGAAAGATCTGAAGAGAGACTCAGGCCTGCCCTCACAAGCTCCCATCAAGGCTTTTGCTCTTTGAGCCTGATGGAATACTGGAACTTCTTAACTGAATGTATATACTTGAGTTCTCATCAATTGAATGTAATATGATGCAACTCCACAATCTTTTTGTAAACTTTTTTGTAAACATTGTTGTCCTCTGAACATATCCATCTCTCTCTCTGCCCCCACAGATGTGGCAGGGGCTTGTCATTCACTCTAGTGCCCAAAGATCATCAAGTTTACTTTTTCCCTGACACAGGTCCCAGGTCACCCATACTTCCAACAGATGTCATAAAGAGCCGGTCATGAGGCAACAAGATCAGTGACCTCCTTGGGGTCCTCTCAACAAACTCCCTGCCTTGCAGTTGCTCAGAGCTTTCTGCCTTTCCAAGGAGGTCACCCCATGCTTTGACTTTTGCTTATAGAAGTGTCTGTCTATTCCCATGGATTTCAGTGAAGCAAAACTAACTTTCTTATGCCCACAGACAACTTAAAAACCCTGAATTCTCACATGTTTAATTTCCCCCATCTCTGCTTCAAAGCTTTTCTCCTCCTATAGCTAAAACATAACAGTAGTCTTCTTCAAAAATTGCCAGTTCGTGTTTAACTGCAGCATTTTTCGAAATTTAAAAACAAAAAAGTCTTTTGGTTGTTTAACATTCATTTGCTCACTGTATGCAGTAAAGTTACAGTATAATGCAATGTGATACCACTTCTAGCAAAATCACTTACTGGAAATGCATGCCCCCCAAAAGATTTGCTTGGGTACTTAAAGTTACACAAGGCAGTCTTACCTATAGACACATTCATTCTGGGTAAATGAGAAGAGACCTGAGGGCAACTTGTGCCCAGGTCTCAGCACAATGACTATCTTTTTTGTTCAAGGAGCGAAAAACTCAGAGATTTCTCATGTTAAAAAAGAAGGAACAAAAAAGTATTACCTATTCAGAAACAACTACTGAGGGCTTTTTCTCAAGATCTTTATAAAAATGTACAAATTTATTTAAAAGCTTTGTAAACCAAACCAAAAGCTCTGTTAACCAAATATAACTAACAAAAAAATAGAATGTAAATACTGCAAGACAGTGATTTTCATCTCTTTTCTTCACTGTTACATCCCTGGCACCTAGAGTAATGCTTGACGTATCATAAGCACTTATTTAAAATTTAATGAATAGATAGATGAGTGAATAAATGAACTTTGGGGGACAGAGCTGAAGGTGCTACTTGTCCACGTAAAGCAAAAATGACCCATGAGATTCTGGATTAAGTAGCCCAGGAATATAACTGTTGCTTCTTCTGTAAAACCCCAATATCTATGCTAAGGATATTAAAGGGGAAATATTGAGAAAATGGGCAGTATCGTGCTATTGTGTATAAAAGAGACGGCTATTTCTGGGTGGACTTCTCAAAATGGTAAAGAATTAAATGTCCCCTGGTGGTGCCATAAAGCCCATTCAGATGCTGGAAACCTTCTGGTTTCACTGTTTGGTAGAGAAAAATAATAGCTCTTATAAAATCAAGAAAGAAATGTAAACCTTCTTTCAAAATTAAGACAGGCCCACTTTTATCCTTCCATGTGAAGAATGAGCTTCTATCCTTTTATTCCAAGCCCTCACATTTTTTGTGTTTCTTTTATTGTGCTACTCTGGTGGCTTTCAGCCCTGGAAGCACATCAGAATCACCTGTGGAAATTTAAAAAATACCAGTCTCTGACCCTCACCCCCATTTTGATGTATTTGAGCTGGGGTGGGATCCAGGCATTGGTATGTTAAAAGCTCCCTGGATGATTCTAATATTTTTCTAGGGCTGAGATGTTTTGCCTTCCTCTATGCTGCAACCAGGACCATTTTTCTACTTTACCATATACAATATATTGTGATTTTTCTTACCTCAACCATTTTATGTGTCTTTTATGTACCTTTCCCTTACCCAACCCTGACTTCTGCCTTCAGTCATCTCCGGGAATACATCATTTGATTACTGACTTTTCCTTCATGACCATTCTGACTCCATGCAAAACATGTAAAAATAGTCTTTTCAAAAGGACTCCAAATGCTACATGTGCACATAAGTATATGAATGTAGATATCCGATTTTATTCTAGATTGGTTCAGAAAATGACTATCTCCACAAAGACAAAATGTCAGCAACAAGACGTCCTTTTAACCATAAACAACAATGAGATCGCTTCATTGGAATGTTAGCAGATCTGGAAGAGAGGGAGTAGAGAAATCAGAGTTTTATCTTCAAACATGTTTTTCAAGTCCCCTTTTTAGATTTCCTCTCTGTAGACTCAAAAAAAAAAAAAAAAAAAAAAGGATTCTCATGCTAAAATGAGGCAGGGGATAAATTCATTGACTATTAGGAGACATATTTCTACTTTAAATATATTTTTAAAATATTTCTATTTTAAATATTTGTTTTCCAAGGCAGATAAAAAAGTCAACTAAAATTTCCAAAGCCAAAATTCACTTCTAAGCCAGACACACTGACTAAAATAAATCCACCTTCTGTATTCCGGGTAGAACTCAGCAGCTGGCTCCAGGGTGACATTTATCTTTGGAAGGAACCTTTTGATCTCTGGCTCCTCAGCTGTCAATTGTCACTCAAAGTATCTGCTTAATAGGTGCACATTTATGAGAATATGAGCTACTTCTTACTTCATATTTTGGAGAAATACATGCTTTGAAATAAATAGGACAAACCTGCGGATATACCAGCAGTCAGATTTTTTTTTTTTTTTTTGAGAAAATCATTTTCTGTCAATTATTTATGAAAGTACAAGTAAAATTAAAGTCTAAGAAACAAAAAAAGCAGTTGGCAAAATTTCTAAGACTTGACTTGAGATGGAATTATTAATGGGATTATTATGAGCAAGAACCACTGAAAAGCACACTGGAAACTCAAAAATATAAAAACCAAAGTTTGGCCGCAGAACTCTTACCACTTTCAAGAGGCAATAAATGCTTTTACAACGTCACTTAGTTTTCAGTTCAAGACTAAGAATGAAACTGTTCTTCACCTCTATTTATTTATAAGCATTATTCTTATGTATAAGGAAAATGTGAATATGGAATACCTGAAGAATTGAATCCTCTGGTTTGGAAGTGGGGATGAATGGATGAATGTCACGTGAGGCCTAATTTGGTAAACTGAATGCAGTCCATGAATACTGAGCACCTTCCATTAAGAGGCAGGGCGAGTGCATAGCAGCCAGAGGCGCGTTCCAGGATGAGCAAATACCCCTACAACTGGGAATTTGGTTGTACATAAATAGCCACCTGCCAAGAGCAAGGTAGGTTTCAAATGCCTTTCCCTATAAATTAGTGAGGAACAAAGGAGGAGAATAATCAGTAACCTTAAAATGAATACGCTTCTCTTAACATACTCTGTTATTCATCATTACAATGCCCAACCTCTAGGTTTAACTCTCTACTCAGCATCTTCAGTTGAATACCTAATAGTGATCTCAGAATTGATGTATACTAAAACTCACCCCCTGATCTTCCTTCTGCTCTTCAATTTCAGTTTAGGGCAACTATAGCCTTTTAACTGCTCAGAGAAAAAAACCTTGGAGGTGCTGGTGACTC
>CAUYPK010057752.1:0-89151 GCA_963574355.1 Loris lydekkerianus | reverse complement strand
CGTGTTTCCCCCCTGGGGGCGGGACTACGCGCTCAGAGATCTCTCCTCAGAGGTCCCTCCTCAGAAGCAGCATAACAAGATCCAAACTTGGCAAAGAGCCACAGTATACAAAATAATGATAAGAGGCAAAGAGCCGCATTCATTTAGGCTGGGAGCCGCATGCGGCTCGAGAGCCGCGTGTTCGCCACCCCTGACCTACAACTTTTCAAAATCCATCTACACCTATCTATCACAAGCTTATATCTGTTTGTATAGAATAAATTCTTATCTCCCTAGTTTAGTGTCCTATTCCCAACTTATACCTTTAACAGAAAGTGCCAAGAAAATAGCAAAGAAAACCTGAGCAGAGGTTTATATTTTTAGAAGTTGAAAGAGACAGCCTTAAATGTACCCCACATCCTTACTCACTGATAAAATATATATATATATATATATATATATATGTGTGTGTGTGTGTGTATATATATATATATATATATAAAATTAGATTGCCTACTTCCTAGAGATGTTGGGTTGGATAAAATAATGTAAGTTAAGGAAAAAATACTTATACAGCAGGTCATTACAGAATGTTGAGCCTCTGTTGAAATGGCCAAAAATACACAGGAACTTTTGCATTTTGTTTTAGTTTTTGAACCAGAAGAAAGAATTAATATATATTATGAAACTTTGGCATGGAGACATGGCTTTGCCTTTAACTTGGTGCCTGCTTCTTCACACAGCTCCATTTCTGTTATTGGCACCAATATTGCTATCAGACCTTTAGTTGAGACGTCTAAAACATCTTTGAAAGTTTTCACCCTTAGTTGCTCCTGTCATCAGTTGCAAAGTTCTATTCATTCTCCGTCTGACACAAGTATCTCTGTCTGTTTCTTCTCCTAGTGTTCCTCTGGGCTTGTATAATTACAGTGTACACCTCGCTGCCATCTCTTTGCCTTTAGTGCCATATCTTTCTGTCTCACACCTTAACAGGACTCAATTTCCTGAATCATGGTCCTGTTCTCCAGTTCAGAAATCTTTTCTGCCTTTCACCACCTAATGAAGAAATTCCAGATTCCTTTGCTCTAAATCATGACTTTTCTAGAGCAGCCTCAGTCTGTGCTTTTCTAACACTAACCTACTTCTCCACTTTATGAATCCAAACAGCCCATAATTTTCAAACATCATGTCTTTATTCATACCTATTTTTCTTGTCTGAACCGGTCCCAATTGTACTTACCTGTCAATGGCCAAGACAAATGCTATCATATTTGGGAAGCAAACCTGAAAGTCTGCCAGGAAATATTTCTTTTTTAAGTCTCTGCCACAGTTTATAAGAAGTATCACTTGTCACTTACTATTTCTGATATATACTGATTTATACCAATATTTAAATATATAGAGATCCCCAAATGGATATCAATCTCTATGAAAACAGGGTTAATGTCTACTATATTTTTTCTCCCACAGCACTAAGTTGGGTGCATTATACATCATAGGTACTCAAATGTTTCTTGCACAAATGAATAAGCATCAATAGTAATCTTAAAATCCAGAGTAGATCGTCACACATAGCTTTGCTTAATGTCTCTCAGCTTGCAGAAGTAGGTTGAGGAGTACAAGTTTTACCCTTCATTGATAAGCAGCAATGTATCTGCTATAAGAAGAGTGAATATACTATAAAAGGAGGTAAGACAAATATGAAAAGTACAGAAAGAATGATAAAGGCAGCATATTATCCCCTTTGACTTCTAGAATTAGAAATAGATTAAATAATAATAAAGAGCTATAATAGACTAAAAAGAAATGCACTCTTATTTACCTCTAGAAATAATTTCTCCTTAACATGTACAAAATTAATTTTTTTTAAATCGATTTCCCTTGGCCCACTATAATTGATGATGGTTATATGGCCCCAGTTGTATTCTTTAGAATCCTCTATAGCGAATGTCCCAAATATCCTCCTCCAGCACATACATTGGTTAATGTTAGCAACTGCCTAAGGGAAGAGAGGAAAGGAAGAGCAGGAGAGGTGCACATGGCCTTGGGCTTGAATTCTACTTCTGCAGGCTACTTGATGAAGGAGCTTTGAGCAAGTTGATCTATCTGTACTCATTTCCTTCATTCTTAAAGCGTGGGTAACCTTTTCTTTCAAGGTTCATTGTTGGGGTCTGCAATACTCTAATTTCATGGGACAGTGGTTGGCACATAACAGAAAGAATGAATGATAATAATTAGTGGTATTACAGTTATTTCATGAATGCTTTAATGTAAAAAAAGGAGATTTTCAGCTTCCAGTGACCTTTCATCTCTGTTCTCTCTTGGAGTGAGTTCATACCTTTCAGAGATTCTTAAGCAAATTGGCAGGAAGTTTGCTTATCATGAAGACTCTTAGAGACCACTAACTCGGCTTTTGTATTTGATACTTTATTTAGACAATGATACCACTTAAAGTAATAAGTAGTATGTCTAAGTTAATTATCATAATGGGATTTCAGCCAGTATAGATGTGGCAGCTCTCCCACACCAGATTCTATCCAAATTTGAGCTTGGATGTCACAGTAAGTGGAGGAGAGAAAAAAAAAAAAAAAATCACCCAGCTAATGAATGGCCTCACAAGAATTGGCTTTCTGTTTGCCTTTCTCTGATACATCTTGGCAAACATGTGGCCTAAAGTAAGGCAACCAACCTTCCTTGAGCAGATCAGCTACACATTTGTTAAGCTCATAGCTTCTCTAAGTTGGCAAGAGGTCATGTTAGTTTTGAATATCTAACAATGAAATATGACATCGTTCTATTATTCAGTTTCATTTGGTAAATCAACAGATATTTATTTAATATGAAATTTAACTAAATTAAGTGATTAGGAAAGAAAAAAAATGACAATTTCCATTCTTTGAACCCTTGCATTCTAGGTAGTAATATTATACCTATGTTATTTAAAATCCATGAGAAATACAAGGCAGTTATGATATGTTTTTCATGTCATATATTTGAAGAGCACAGAAGTTAAGATAACAAGAAATATGGGCTACCATGTAGTGAAGAGTCCTATAGAAAGGAAGAAAGTCTTAAATTTGAGTTGAATATGTAAATGAAGATTAGTTGGGGGGGGGGCATTCTGCTGCAAAGAAGTTATACAAAAAGTTAGGCTAGTTGGGCGTGGTGGCTCACACCTGTAATCCCAGCACTTGGGAGGCTGAAGTGGGTGGATTGCCTGAGCTCACAGGTTCAAGACCAGCCTGAGCCACAGCAAGACCCCATCTCTTAAAAAAAAAAAAAAAAAAAAAAGTTAGGCTAGCATTAAAAGTTCAGAGAAAATTAGACTGATGTCAGTTTATAGATGGTTTGAATAATGGGGCAAAGAAAGCATTTTATCGTATAGATCATTGGTTGGCAGTATTTTTAGTAAATAAAAATCATCTAGTAAATGAGTTATAATGCAGTTTCTTAGGCCTTATGTGTAAATTTTCTCTTTTAATCAGTTTGGGATGGGCCCATGAATCTGAATTTTAACTAACCTCACATTATCATGCTCTATTTTTCTGATGCAGGTGGTTTGTTATTCGCATTTTCAGTATCTCTGCTTGCCAGGGAAATCTGTTTTTACAGGACTAGACTTTTTTTTTTTTTTTTGTCTTGACACTTTCATAAGAAACTAGGATGATTGAAGCATGGTTTAATGAGGCAAAGAAAGAGGTGAGGGGCAGGAGGTCAGTCAGGCAGACATTACAATAATCCAGAAGTCAAAGGAATCAGCACCTGTCTTGGTTGACAGCAATAAAGAATGAATGGGAGAGGGGAGTGGAAGAGCTTTAAGAAATAGGGAGCTAAAAAAATAGTAACATTTGCTCATTTGTAGTTGGGGAAAAAAAGTAAAAGAAATAAGGAACTAACAGGATCCAGGCATCGATTCACTACCCAAGGGCAAATGATAGCATCTTCCTATCCTAGTAAACCATAAACTCTTCGAAGGTAGGAACTGAGACTTATTCATCTTTTTGACCCCAGCTCAGCATAGTACATGAATTCTTAACAAGTATTGTGTTACATTGCTAGATGAACCTGTAATATAAGGTACAGCAAAGTTAAAAGAAATATTTTATGTACCCCCTCTTTTTTTTTGAACCTCTCATTTTTTACCTGTTGCTGACTTGCTCTACATGGCCTTTTGACTTACCAACAGAAGTAAGGTTGTAAGTCAAAAGGCCTTATATTTCAGGTTTGCACAAATTTCAGTCTTAAAATATAAAAAAAAAAAAAGAAAAATAAGATATAAAAAGTCTTAGATTTCTTAATGACTGCCTTTTTCCACAGCAGTGAAATTACATCAAATTAGATATACCCACTGATTATATAAAATTAAATGTCATTTTATGGACATGTAATCTACCAGTCAGACACCGTGATAGTTTGTTTCTTTCTTTTATTAATTTTTCCACATATTATATGCCCTAGTGGGAAACACTGATGTCACGAAAATGTCTGATGTATTCAGCACAAAAATTCTACTCTTTTGAAATATTACTGTTTACAAATTGGTTCCTTTCCAAATTATGCAAAAAATGTGAGTGAATTCATAAGGCGTCTCTTCTCTAACACTTTAAACATCAAAAGGGACCATCTTCAAAATCCAAACGCTTCTCCAGCTTTCCGCAGGATATCACAAAACTTCCTGGCAGGAACTTTTAAACAAGTGGAGAAGTTTTATAAGATAAAAATATTTTTTCAGTTGACTTGACAACCATGTACAATGTCAGTGCAGAGTTTATTTGCCCAAGGCTCTTTGTCAAAATGAATTTAAACTGAGATTATTAAAATGTAGTTCAGTCACACAGTGAGAGTAGAGGTGTTGCTATGTCTTACTTAGTGTTTTCCACAGAGGGCAGGTGCCTTGGTTATGGGGCTGTATCTGTAGGGATTCCTTCCTGCCAAAGGGACAGAGGCATTTACAATTTTTCAAAAAACAATACATTTTTTACAGAAACAGAGCGTTTTGATCCGAAAAGAGAAGCACTAGATAGTGTAGTTGTCCAGAGGTTTATCTGTTTGGGCATCTGAGTGTGTGAGTCTGACTCACAGTTCCATTGTTGACCTCAGTACCCTTATCATCTGTAAAATAGAAGTAATGATAATAGAAGCATAATGGAGATATCATTTGGATGAAATGATACAGATCAGCATTCTCAGGGATGAATATAGCAGCTGGCACAGACAAAGGTGCAGAGTAACTTGGTCTATTTCAAATCTGTGGAATCAGAACTAAAGAGTGTCTCTTGATGATTCCAGATGGGTGGTATAATAAAGCAATAAAAAATAAAAGCCTTGTCCCCATGTAATGATAATGTTTTCTATGTGTTTAATAGGTTTAGGAAACTGTAATGCTTGAATCACCAGGTCTCTCCATGGCTAAGCTAATTTCTTACATGAGAATCAGGATCCCCAAAGGAAAATGATCCTCTGGCTGAGAGATTGTAACCTTCCATGTTTGGAAAATCCTATTACACTAGTTTGGGGAAATGTCCAAATTGCTAAATCTTGGAAGCCGTCCCTCTCTTTTGCACAAATGGACACATTATTTAGGAAGTTTGATTATTTCTGAAAAAGACCAGTTGCTCTTCAAAAATAATAGCATTTGCGTGTGGTTGAGCTGCCAGCACCGACGAGGTGCCGAGTGTGTTCCACACAAGTGGCTGTCGATTCACTGGTCTCCCATGAGGTGAGCGGCAGCCGGGATCCCTGGTATGGAGGAGGTGGTGATAGGAGCAGGGTCTCACCTGAACGGTACAGTTAAAAATACACTAAGGCATGTTTACCAATTTGCACGATTATGCCATATTTATAATTTCTTCCTTTACTAAGCAAAGTAAATTCTTGTTTTTCTTTTTAATTTTTCTTAACTCCACACATTCACCAAAGAAAGCAAATACAGTAAGTCACCTTTAATGATGAGTTTATCTTTATGCATCTTTTGAAAAATTGGAGTGAAACAAAATTTCTCTCATTTATTGCCCTAGTATAAAAGATCATTAAGGATTCCTTCCAGATTCCGGGCACTGTGCAGGCTTTTTTTTATCCTTATACATTCTTCAGAACAAATCCATTGGGAAAGTGTATTTAACAAATGAGGAAACTGAAGCATGTGTATTTATTGATTACTATTTAACTTGCCTCTCCTCATATGAATTAAGGGATGATACAGAAATTAAATCTCTTTCTAACTTCAATTCCTCTTCCCTTCAATATTCTATCATTTGAACCACTTCATATGTATTCCATATAATCTCTTTCTTTTCCCCTTTATCTTCAAACTATTGAAAGCATGTCTGTCTTCTTATTTTCTCTGCCAGTTATTCTGTTAACTTGTGTTGATACAGACTCTATTTGAAGTCGTTAATTAGAATAAGAAAGAGAAATATGATTCACCAGTGAATTTTTCTTACAATAAAAGTCAAAAGTAATATTCAATGATGTATTTTTTAGTTTTATTTAGACCAGGATTTTCATCATCAAAGTTAGAGACATTATGATGTAATTAATCTTAATTCATTAATGGATGGAATTCATTCCTTCTATTCTTTTTTCAAAAACATTACTTGTAACATATTTGATTCAAATTTCTAATTCATCTTAATAAAAATGTAGTTTGGTATTTTTAAAGGATTCATTTTTTATTTGAGAAAATGTAGGTCGTCTAGTGATTTCTCTTAGCAATTAATGTAAAAACTTTTTAACTTATTGTTTTAAAATATAATATGGATATATAGATATTCTTCTAAATGCTTCATCATGAAAGACAATGTTATTTGTTATCTAGACCGTAACTGAAGGAGAAAAAGGAAAAATGGACTATCCTGCTATCATCTCAGCCTTGCCATGTACGGAAACAAACTTTCTTCATTCTGTTTCTTCAGTATTAACACCCATTCACAATGAGAATTCATAGGAGATACCGTGGATTTTTTTCTCCTGAAATAGTAGAGATTTTACATGATGGCTTCTTTTCAACATTTTATCATGGGTTGCAGACTGTAACACTAGCCTATATGCTAGGCTCCTAGAGAGATGGAAAAGTCCTTGGCCTCAACAATTTGGAATTAACCACAAGTAAAAATGCACAATGCAATGTAGAACATGCTGTAGCAATATCATTCACAGAATCCATTGGTGGGAAAAAGGAGGCAGTACAAATAGGTGAGGTGGGGGTTAGGGAGAGAACACTTCCTAGAAATAATCTGCATTAATCTTGAAGATTAAATTGAATTTGTCCAGGCAAAGAAGCTGAAGGAAAGACAACTTTGGACGGAGTATGGGCTGGGGCATGAAGTTCACAGATGCTCAATGTAGGATGGTTTATCACATGAGTTCTAGAGCTGGACACCTTAGTTCAGATTTTATCACTTTCCAATTTCTCATTGTACAGTCTTGGGCAAGCTATTTCTTCTCATATTATAATCATTCCTACTCCGTAGGGCTGTTCAACTCACACTTACAATATGACACATATTATCCTATGCATGATACATAGGAGATGGTAAATAGTAATCAAGGAAAGAAAATAAGGCACAACATAATGTTTGGGAAGCTGTAAGTCTTTAGGATTGATGAAGAGAAAATACATTAAATGATATGGAAGAAGATGCAGAGGCTATGTATCAAGTTAAAGAGCTGCAAATTACCCCGTAGGTAATAAGAAAAACAGAGGAGTGCAAAGTCACCTTGTGTTGTAACTGTATCTCCCTGGGGAGGGGAGAAGGAAAGGAAGGGGAAATGGTGGTGAATATTAGAGAGCACGGAACTCAGAGTAGCACAGTAATTGTCATGACTCTCTGTATACCGTAATAAGAATATTACACAATCATCTTAAATAGTAACAATAGGAATGAAAGGGAGATGACAGTTGAGAGAAATATTTAGAAAGGAGGACTTGTGCCCAACACTTAGTAAATAAAATAGATCAGGTGATTAATTCAGGAGAGGAAAAAATAACTAATGACCTGAAGATTCTTTATTTGGCAACTTAATGGCTAATGATTGCTTATAAAGGAGAGCAAGAGAGCACAGGAGAAAGAGAGGCTTAAAAGAGGAAGTAAGATGGGCCGACTTCAGATACATTGAATTTAAGGTAGTCTAAAATGCCCATTTAGAAATAAGTTCGATTTATTATTATTATTATTATTATTATTATTTTGTTGTTGAGGAATCATTGAGGGTACCTTGAGCCAGCTTATACTGCTTGTATTTGCTGGGTGAAGACCCTCTATTAACAGGTGTGTCACATAGCACAGCCCCTCACACCCCTCCCTCCTGCCCTGTCTCCCCTCCCCCATTTCCCCCTCCTTCCATGATGTATTAGCATCAATTGTGTTCATATCAGAATTGAGTACATTGAGTACATCTACATTCTTAGGATACTTTACTAAGAAGAATGTATTTCAACTTTACATCTTTTGTATTAATTTGGATGGAGTTGAAATAAGTCAGATTTTTAGAATAGTTTTAACAGATTCAGGATTCACTAGAAAAGATGAAGAAGTCCAAGAATGGAGATGGTTTCACAGGACAGTTTGTATTATAGGAGGGAGGTAGAAAAAGATGGTTTAAGGAGTAGATGGTGAAGATGTAATAGGAGACTAATAGTTTAATGTGGTTTCAGTTCAGATTTTGAAGAAAATTTGACTCAGACATACTGAGAATCTAGTGTCGTTGAGTAGAAGTTTGCTATTGCTGAGTTTTATATGTGCTACTATGTAAAAAAAAAATCTATAGATGATGCAATGTAGGTGACCTAAACATGTCATTTTGTAGGTGGATTTGGGAAACACTTTTAGTAAATAAAAGCAATTTAAAAAACAAATTAAGCTAAAATCTAATTTTGTTTTGAAACTTATCTCTTTAAAACACATTTCTCTCCCACTATTTTAGGCATTTTAACTGTTATTTACCTGAAGCTACAAAAAGTTAAAAAGTAACATTTCTTAACGTAATTTTTAATTTTAATTATATTCAAAATTAGCATGGGCATTAATCATGACAATGACCACCCATCATGTGCTGATGGTCTTCACATCATGTCTGGTGAATGGATTAAAGGACAAAATCTTGGTGATGTTTCATGGTCTCGATGTAGCAAGGAAGATTTGGAGAGATTTCTCAGGTATTGAGGTCACTTGTTGTTGTTGCACTGTGAATGTTTACTGTGCCTGCATCCTCTACCCTTGATCCCCAGGGAAGGCAGTGTGGTGGAGTGGAAAGGCCACCAGACTAGAAATTGTACCCTGAATTCTAATCCTGGCTCTGCCATTGACTCATGGTGTGATTGAGATGAATTATTTGCTTTTTAGTTTCCACATTTCCAAATAAAAGAATAGTCAAGATGATCTGTTACGTTAAAGAATTGTTATAATGATAAAAAAAAAAAAATCTGTCACAGTGTTTAATTTCCTTTCAAGTGTTTCCTGGTGGAAATATTCTCACTGCTTATCACCCAATACATCTGTTGTTATCACAAAGAGCCCCTCCAGTAAAATCTCCATCTTTTCATTTACACTTTCAAACGTTTTCCTTAATAAATCAATTATACCATTATAATAGACGTTGATTCTCTCGTGTTCAGTGAGAGAAACACTTAGCTTCTGTCTGGTTGAAAAAAATGAAAATAGTCCTAGTGTTCTCATTTGCATCTTAAAGCCCTTGTTTTTTGCATATTCTTTTGATAATAGAAAGAGCTGCTGAAGCAGTAGGTGATGTGGAAAGTTAGCTAGATGTTTAAGGTATCTAAAACAGGTCAAAATAGGAAATGTAGGAACCCTGAGTGAGCAAAATTCACTACTAAGAGGAACTGCATCTATTCCCACGCTTTAAATAGTTAAGCTCATATGTTCTATTAAATGTATATCAACATTTATAGAACATGGTATTTATTGCATTACCATAACTCTGTTCTGACATATGTGTGATGGGTTCTTTGTCATAACAGAGAACAGTACTCGGGACGTGTGACATTTTGAATGCACCCTTAGTAGCAGCATGAGTAGCCCTTCAGTTGTCCCTAATTAGTTCCTAAGGAGTACACATGATTTTGTATGACTTTGTGTGAGTCAGGATCTAATCAAATCAAATGTGGCTTTATTATAGAGCAGCATAAGGAATATAAGCAATGTAAAGTTGCATGCAATATTGTATTACAATGTCAAAATATCTGCACCTTTAACACTCAATCGAGAATATTTTTTTTAAATTTCAACGTAATATGAGAGTACGAATGATTAGGTTACAATGTTTGTGTTTGTTAGGCAAGGTCCCTGCTGTAGTTGTGCCCCTCACCTAGGAGGTGTCCCATATACCCCTACATTGTACCCATTAGGTGACATTGAGAATGTTTTGCTTACATTCTTTAAATCCCCAAGGATAGCTGATTTCTTACATTCAGTCATGACCTTTGGGCAAGTTAGTCTCTGAGTTTGAACTTCTGTGTTTTAGAAGTGTGTAAAATAGTCCTTACTTTGTTGTGTAGATTAGCTGAGATAATCTATTTGTACGTGCTTTATAAGGGAAAATGTTCTATTAACTTGAACATTATTTTTATTTATTCTCTCTTAAATAACTTTAAATAAGTGATTTTCATATATAAAATAATTCCTGTGGACATTCACTTAGAAGAGCCTAGCAGTAAAACTACGTTTTCGATGTTATAAAAATGTTTCTTATTGCTATACTAACAGGTTTATACATTAAATTCAAAATTTTACACATATCTGCACATTGTCAGGTCAAAGGCCAGTAACTGTTTGCTACAAACAAATCCTCAGAGTGTCAATTCTGTGATGGTTCCCTCCAAGCTGCCAGGGATGACGTACACCGCCGATGAGCAGTGTCAGATCCTCTTTGGGCCGCTGGCTTCCTTCTGTCAAGAGATGCAGGTAAGAGCTGGGTCCAGGTGGGATTTTCTAAGTGCTCACATTCTTTATTTAGAAGTAGTGATTGGAAAAGAAGAACAGGACTTCATATTTTAGAGTTTGGGGGTAAAAAGCACCCTAATTCTTGAAACAAGGACTTCCTAAGAAAAGATCTGTGCATTTTTTCTTTGTACTTTGGAAGTGATGGAAATAGTTGTGAGTATCTAATCACAGTCAGTAAAGAAGGACCCAGCAATTTCTACCTTGAAAATTAAGTAGAAATCGGGTAATGTTTGCATTGTGCCAATTAATGCATCTATTTAAAATCATGTGCATACATCCCTCAGGATCAACAGGTGATTGGTTTCAGGCCCCAGCACATACTAAAATCCCTGGATACTCAAGTTCATTATAGAAAGTGGTGTAGTATTTACATATAACCTACCAACATCTTCCTGCATTCTTAAATTATCTCTACATTACGTACAATGCCTAACGCATTATAAATGATGTATAAATTGTTCTTATACTATATTTTAAAACTGTCAAAGTTTCTGATATGGCCTCAAAGGAATTTAGCATTGCTGAAAATAATGGTCTTTTGGATAACTTGTAGCATAAGTAAAATTACTTACTTACAGGACCATAGCATTTGGCATTATGACGTCTTCTTTTTTAAAATTTCAGGATATGGGAGCACAAAATTTTGGTTACATAAATTGCTTTTGTACATTTTGAGTCAAAATTTTAAGTGTGCCCATCACCCATTAGCATGCGCTGTCCTTGTTAGGTGTGAATCTACCCATTCCCTCCCCACCCCACCTGCTTGATCTCCATTGAGTTTCACCACCATATGTGCACATGAGCACTAAATAATTTCAATGTAATAGTGAGTACGTGTGATGTTTCTTTTTCTATTCTTATACTACTTCAATTAGGAAAATGGTCACCAGTTCCATCCAAATTGTTACAAAAGATATTCACCATTTTTAATGGCTGAGTAGTACTCCATAGTATACATGTACCACGTTTTATTAATACACTCACGTATTGATGGGTACGCAGGTTGACTCTACATCTTTGCCCTTGTGAATTGTGCTGCTAATGCAACACATTCTAATGCAGATGTCTTTTTGATAAAATGACTTTTTCCGACACTTAGGATAAATACCCAATAGTGGGACTGCTGAATCAAGTGGTAGGTCCATGTTTAGTTCTTTGAAGTATCTCCACATGTGAGGCCCTACAAAAGTTTTGAGACAGACTATGTTATGGTCCGTTATTTCACCTCCACGGAACATAGTCGACAGTGTCCTTTCTGATTCATCTGTGCAAATTTCAACTTGTTTGGCTTATCATTGTGGCTGGAAGAACTTCCTTTGTTTCTGTGCACACAGATTTTAATTTTCTTGATTTTTGCTATGTGCATTTTTTATGTATTGTGTGTGTGTTGTTTGATTTTGTCCTCTTTCATAATAAGTCATGTACTACTTTCCACAGAGGTTGTACTTGTTTGCAGTTTCACCAACAGTGTGTAAGTGTTCCTTTCTCTCTGCTTCCATGCCAGTATCTTTTGTCTTGAGACTTTTTGATGAAAGCCATTCTCACTGGAGTTAGGTGATACCTCATTGTGATTTTGACTTGCGTTTCCTTAATGATTAGATATATTGAGAATTTTTTTCATGTTTATTGGCCATTTGTCTGTCTGGGGTTATTCGATATTTTTTATGCTTATTTGCATGAGTTCTTTGCAAATTCTGGTTATTGGCTTTTTATCAGATGTATATAACATGCAAATATTTATTTTCTCCCATTCTGTAGGTCTATTTGTTCTATTGTTTCTTTGGCTGTGCAGAAGTTTTTAAATATAATCACATCCCATTTATTAATGTTTGTTGTAGTTGTGATTGCCTTTGGGGGGGGTCTTCTTCATAAATTCTTTGCCTACGACTATTTCTATAAGAGCTTTTCCAACATTTTATTCTAGAATTCTTATATTTTCATGCCTAAAATTTAAGTCTGTTATCCATTGTGAATTAACTATTGTGAGTGGTGAGAGGCACTGATCCTGTTTCAGTCCTCTGCATGGTTATCCAGTTATCCCAGCACCATTTACTGAGTAGAGTTTCTTTTCCCCAGCGTATGACATGTGTTATACTTTCTTTCTCTTCAACTTAGAGTTCTTATCAAAAGAGATGTGTATTTATTTATTTGTACCTAACTAACCCTAACCCTAACCCTAGCTCTCGGAGGACAGTGTGCATTTTGGCATCACATAACTCAGTTATTGGCAAAGAGTAAGTGAAATATTCAGTGAATATTTGATTTGGAATTAAAATGAAGAAGTTTATGGAGTTGGAACTGCATCAAATGTGATATGTGAAAAGTTTCATAGACTGGAACTCCAAAGGAACTGGTGTTGACATGTTCTTATGATCTAATTTCCAAGAATTTACATGTGGCAAAACCAGGGATCCTTGGAAGTCAGTATCATTAGTGATGATTACAACAATAGACAGATTCAGCTGTATCTGATAAGTCTCTGATCTCATCTTCTAACCTGTTTTACTCTCTTCTCACTCCTGACCCTTTAGATAATCAAAAGTTTGGTCACAATCCTCTTTCTTAAATCTTAATGTTAAAATTAATATTTTTAGTTACACAGACATGGGTGAATAGGCTGACACTTTACACACTAAAATTGCCTTGTTTCGGACAACAGAGTAGGCTGCCTATAGTTACTGTTGTAGGAGGATTACACAGGACAGAGTTTCAGTTTACATGGGACATGTACAGAGAATCGATAGAACTGATAGAAAATATTCATCTTTTAAAAAGTATCTCCAGTATTAGAAAACCTCAGCAGATGATCAACCACAAACATGATTTTGATAAACTATAGATTGTTTTCCATAATTACCATTTTAAAAGCTTTTAAAATTTAGTTTAATGATTAACCATATTGCAATCAGTTGAATTTTACTAGTACCATTCCATACTGTTTTGTGCTCTAAATATCTGCCATATAACATATTAATTTATTAATTTTTATAGTCTGATTTTATTTCTTATAATCATTATATTTCATAGCTATTCTCTAATCCTATTTTACAAATCAACAATTTGAGGTCTAGAGAAGTTAAATAACACTTCAAAGTTCTTATACTCATTAAGAGGGTAGGTTAGATGCAAACTCAAATATGCTTAAATCCAAAGAACAGAATACATTATAACCACTGTGCTCTACTGTAGCTTATGGAAGAAACTCAAACTCTTTCCTATACTGTGTTGTCTTCTGTATAAGAAAACTCTTAGATCAGATCCTGTCTTTAAGCTAAATTCTTTTTTCCTCTTATAGCTCCTACCCTATCAAGGTTAAAATGTACCTTACTTGATTTCTTTTATTTTTCTAAGCTATTTGCTGTATTCATATGGTTATTTCTAATTAACACACTTGCATGTATTTTTTCCATCTCTGAAAAAATATTTTTTATTGAATTTCTTTAAAATCTGTACTTTTCACAATATCCTAGATTATTGCCCTGTTTTACATTAGACATTGTACAAATAAAGTTAAGTTGTGGGTATCCAGAAATGTTCTTGTTTCCTCTCCACTTTTGTATTGCAATCCCAAATCAGCACAGCATGCACAATCTAATTATCTGATAGATAGATAGCTAGACTCACAGAAGAAATTGTTTACAAATTTAGTCTTTCATTTGACAAATACACATTTATCAAGTTTCAGCTACTTTCTAGGCACTGTACTATGTGCCAGTGTTATAGCAGAAAACAAAGACCCCACCTTCACAGGGCTTGCGTTTTAGTTGGCAGAAACTGACACTAAGCTAATACTTGTGCAAGACGTCAGTTGGTGGTGATTGTTTTGAAGACATATAGACTCAAGGAAGAAAGATAAGAAGTACTACCAAGTGGGAAGGTGAGGATGGTGCTATTCTTATAAGCTGACCTTGGAAATTCTCCCAGAGAAGATGGCATTTGTTTAGGGATCTGAAGAAAGTGGTAGAGCAAGTCATGCATTTATTTTGGGAAACAGAATGCAAAATGTCCTGGAACTTAGTGTGAATCAAGTTTTGAGAAGCCCCATTAATCAACCAAGTAAGTAGAAGTATAAGCAAATCCAAGATGGATATGTATAGTAGAACCTCTGTAAATTGACCACCCAAGGAACTGTAACAAGCTGATCAACATACAGAGGGGGTCAACATAAGGAGCTAGGCCTACTATCCTGAAATGTACTTTACTTTCTTATACAGCTTTTATTAGAGAATATCATGTTAAATCATACACAGTCACAACAAAGTAAACTCATAATATAGTATCATACAAAATGAATACATTTACTGTTTTCTTATGGACTAATCATTCCTTCTGAAAAAGGAGTCAACCTTGGTCTTTTTATTATTATTATTATTATCATTATTATTACAACAATTGTAAGAGAGAAAGCACCCCCAAGATTGGCTATACCATTTGGGCATTTTTCCATAGCAAACGACTTCAACTGAATTATCAGAAGCTGACATCCTCTTCTTTTCGAGTCTCTGCAGTTTCTATGTCATACTTACTTCTTCCACTTCAACAGCTGCTCTGTGCACTTTTACACTGGTTTGTACCTCCATAAATATCACTTGGAAAATTGTTTCTGGGTCAGGTTCATTACAAGTTGTCACCTCATCATCCAATACAGCCAAACCTTCAAAACTTATTCCATTGAATTCTGCAATGAGAGATGGGCAGTCTCATGGGACCAAAACATCATGCTCTTGGGTTGTGGCAAATCCAACCTTGTTGAAACACTTCCATATCATTTCTGGCTGAACTTTATTCAAGCAGAACTGATCCAGAGGATAGGATCCCCAGTGTTAACTGATGCAGTGGAAGAAGTTGCGTCCATAGGTGGACCCAGGTTTGTGTTTTAGTAATGACCCATTGCAGGAGCTGCACTCAGTAGTGCATTTGATGCCTTGGTCAAGAGGTTGGATTTTTGAGGTCATGCTTGGAAACAGAAATTTCAGAGTCATGTCTGTGAGATGATTCACTTGTGGGTTTCCAGAACAATTATCTACTGTCAGTAGAATAGATTATTTTGTCTTCTTTGTTTCTCCATCAATACCCCTTGCCCACTTCTCAAGTAGGGCACTGGTCATTTACACGCATGTGTTTGATCTCCAAGTGACGGGGAGGTCTTCAGGCTTCAGGTCCTTGTTTTCTTTCTTCCTTCTTCTTCTTTTTTTTTTTTTTTTTTTTTTCCATTATTTCAGGTTAATATGAGGGTACTTACTATTAGGTTACATAGCTTTTGTATGGTTAAAGTCCGAGTTGCAGTTGTGTTATTCACCCAGGAAGTATGCTATATACCTGTCCAGTGTGCCTGTTGGGGAGGAACCTACCCAATTTCTTTCTTCCTTCTTCCCTCCTTGAAGTTAATTGAGTTTTTCTTTCATGTGAGTAAGAAGTTGTTAATCTACCAGTTTCAGCATAGTATTGAAGACATGTAATATTTATTTTCCATTCTTGTGATGCTTTGCTTAGGACAATGTTTTCAAAATCTATCCGGGTCATTACAAAAGATTAAAAAAAAAAAAAAAAACCTCTCATTTTTATGACTGAGTGGTACTCCATAGTACACATATACCACAATTTATTAATCCACTCATGTATGGAAGAGCACTTGAGTTGTTTCCACATCTCTATAGTTGTGAATTGTGCTGCTGCTATAAACATTCAAGTGCAAATGTCCTTTGGAAAAATGTATTTTTTTTCTTTTAGTAGGTACCTAGTAATGGGATTGTTGGATCAAATGGTAGGTCTCCTTATACTTACTTTAATAATCTCTAAGCTTCTTTCCACAAAGGCTGTACTAGTGTGCAGTCCCACTAACTGGGAATAATGCAGGATTATTCCCTTTTCTTCATACCCATAGCAGCCTGCATCTGTTGCTTTGAGACCTTGTGATGTGGGCCATTTTCACTGGAGTTAGGTGATATCTCAAAGTGGCTTTGATTTGCATTTCTCAGATGATTATCAACTATGGGCATTTTTCCCATATGTTTGTTGGTCATTGGTCTGTCCTCATGGGAAAAGATTCTGTTCATATTTCTGGCCCATTTTTAATGAGGTTGTTTGATCTTTTCAAGTTGTTTTTCTTGACTTCTTTGTAGATTTTGGCAATTACACTTTTGTCAGATTCATAGCATGCAAATATCTCCTCCCATTCTGAAAGTGGTCTCTTTGCTTTGATGATTGCGTCCTTAGCTTTGCTGGAAGTCCTAGCCAATTCAATCAGATAAGAGAAGGATATTAAGGGTATCAAAATGGGGACAGAGGAGACCAAACTATTACTCTTTGCTGATGATATAATATCATACTTAGAAAACCCTAAGGACTCTTGGGAGTGATCAAGAAATGCAGCAACATCTCAGGATATAAAGTCAATGTACCCAAATCAATAGCCTTCATATATGCCAAAGATAGTCAAAGTTAGAATCAGCTTAAAGACGCAATCCCCTTCCCAGTAGCATCAAGGAAAATTATATAGCTTAAAATATATTTAGCGAAGAACATGAAGGATCTCTACAGAAAGAACTATGAAACACTGAGAAAGGAATAGCAGAGGATGTTAACGGAAAAACATATCATGCTCAGGGGTTAGAAGAATCAACATTGTTAAAATGTTGATATGATCCAAACCAATCTATTGATTTAATACAATCCCCAGGAAAATACCAACATCATACTTTCAAGATCTTGAAAAAATAGTTCTGTGTCTTGTATGGAACAAGAAAATCCTCCAAATATCCAACACAATTCTACAAAATAAAAATTAATCTGAAGGCATCATGTTATCAAACTTCAGATTATACTACAAGCCTATAGTGATCAAAACAACATGGGTCTGGCATAAAAATAGAGACATGTACCTATGGAGTAAAATAGAGAACCTAGAGATGAAACCAACATTATATTGCCATCTGATCTTTTACAAAGCAACCGAAAGCATACACTGGGGAAAAGAATTCCTATTCAATAAATGGGGCCGGGAAAACTGGATAACCACATGTAAAAGACGGAAACTGGACCTGTACCTTTCACCACTTACAAAAAATTTATCCAAGATGGATAAAAAATTTAAACTAAGGCATGAAATGATAAAAATCCTAGAAGAAAGTGTGAGAAGAACTCTTGATCTTGTCAGTGTAGGGAAAGAATTTATGATGAAGACTCGACTAGCAATTGCATCAATAATAAAAATAAATAAATAGGACCTGATCGAGGGCTTCAGATTCTTGAATGCACATGGCTTTGATGATTTACCAGTCACCAAGGGCTTTAGTTTCTATTTGGTTGAGCTAGGACAAAGTAGAGCTCTGAAATGTTCTTTTGAAAGTTTTCACTCTTACATTTGTTACCCTTCATGATAAGGCTCCTATAAGACATTGCTTTGAAAAAGAGTACCCACTCATCAGCATTAAAGATGTTGTCATCTTTGAAGCCTCTGGGGGAAGTCCGTGAACTTTTTGATGAACTCTTTTACAATGTCTACTGGAATTTTATTGGATGCATCACACAAGACTTTCTGGGAACTCTTGTGTCATAGTTTAGATTTCTTGAGCTGACCACTTGATGCTTGGAATCTACTACCCTGAGTTCCTGTGCATATTTTTTGGCAACTTCTTGGATTACCAACTGGGAGATCTGGGCCTTATTTGCCCTCATTTGTTTGAACCAGCTTAATGTGGCTTCATTGACTTCCTGGAGACCATCATAGGTCTCCATCTTCCTTACTATATCTCACTAAGCACTCATGTTGCGTTTTCGATGTTGCTAACTGTTGCAAACACCAATATACTCTGACATTCTTCTTTAGTTGCTGTTTTCCAGAAAATGTAGAAGAGCAACCTTTTATTTCACTATCAGCTCTTTGAGTTCATTCCTTTGGTCCATCATGTTTCAAATAACTATAAAATTTTTCAGTAATTGGAGGATGTACCTACAATTCAGACCAGTCCTTCACTTTGAAAAAATCTTCCACAACACATGATAAACAATAGGACATTAGTCCTAATACAACACCTGTCAACAATAAAACATAGAAAAAGATCTTATACTAAAGACAAAATGATACAGTAAGTGGCAAAGTCCATACCTTCTTCTCCTTGATGAAAGTGGACTTACTGACCAAGTTTTAGAGGGTAAATTAATATTGTGTCACAGTCCTAGTGGTCAAGATACAACTTACATAGGTGGTCAATATGTAGAGGTCAGTCTTCCATTGAGTACATGTGGTGCATCTTCAATCTATGAAAATTAGGTCAACTTGAAATGTTGGGTACAGGAGGTGGTCAACTATAAAGGTTCTACTGTTTTTGGAAGTTGTTATAAAGAACTATATGATAATTGAGGAATAATACTAAACTTTGAGTTAAAAGGGAGACAATGTTTAAGGGCAGATCTAGGTCAATACAGTATTTAGAGTTTAGGAAGATGAGCAGAAGGCAACAATACAACTCTGAAGAAGTCTGTTGATATAGGAATAGAACCAAAACAAATTAAGATCCTCCCAAGAGGGTAAGTGAGGACATTTTTCAAAGAGAGAATGATCAGCTATGTCAAAAACTCAGGACAAGTGGAATAAAAGGAAGTCTGAGAATAATTGATTCCTTTATTCCCAAAGGATTTGGCACAGTATAATTTGAAGGTGTCTGGAAATGCCTTCGTACCTAGCAAGTGTCAAGAGGTATGATTTAATATTAGGTGGAATTGTTATAAATATAGAAGATTGAATACAGTTGTGAACCACATAATGTTTTGGTCAATGATGGGCCACATATACAACAGTAGTCCCATACAATTATAATACTGTATTTTTGTATCTTTTCTATGTTTAAATATGTTTAGATACACAGATACTTACCAATGTATTACAGTTGCCTACAGTATTCAGTACAGTAATATGATGTGCAAGGTTGTAGTTTAAGAACAATAGGCTATATCCTATAGCCTCAGGGTGTAGGGGGGTAGATCATCTAGGTATGTGTAAGTATACTCTATGATGTCCATTGTCCAATGATGCATTTCTCAAAATTTATCACTGTCATAAATTAACACAGAATTATAGCTCTGCTACACACATATATACCTTCAAGTCGATCTATGTCAAGTCACAATAACTGCCCATCTGTCATCTACACTCTGTGAAGCAAATGTCCTGGAAGGCAAGCTCCTTAATACTAGAGGAGTTGTCCATCCTTATTGTCATTGTACGTCTAGCACCTACATAAGTGCTCAATATATATGAAAAAGTCAATTAAGTGAAACGTGGGGCAAGCGCAATGACTTACACCTGTAATCCTAGCATTCTGGGAGGCTGAGGTGGGTGGATTGCTTGAGCTCAGGAGTTCAAGACCAGCCTGAGGAAGAACGAGACTGCATCTGTAAAAATAGCCAGGTGTTGTGGCAGGTTCATGTAGTCCAGCATTCAGGAGGCTGAGGCAAGAGGATGACTTCAGCCCAAGAGTTTGAGGTTGCTATGAGCTGTGACACCAAGGCAGAAATACCCAGGGTGACAAAGTAAGACTCTATGTCCAAAAAAAAAAAAAAAAAATCACAGGAATGATGGAGCAATAATTCAAAATTTGACTCATGTAAATACTGGATTTCCAGATGTATAATATGTCAAGACAACATGAAGATAACTTTCTAGAATATGAATGCTGTGAGACTATGTAAAAGCCAACTTACAGAAGCAGATAGCTTATTCCACAGCTTATACATGATTTGGTCAGGCATCCTTATTACCATCTTGTTGCCAATCTGTTACAAATACATGTCAAGCTTCATGGTGTAAAGGTCCACAGCAACCTTCAACATGTATGTTTTAGGCATAATCTTATAAACAAAGTAATACTGAATCTGAGGATGACAGTTGGTCCATACAATGTATGTGAAATAGATATTTTTCTTCCATACTTGTATGGAAGTGATATTTAAACATAAGCCCTGGAGTCTCAGCATTATGCAATAATGCTGATCTAATTAGTGAGATAAATTTACCCTTAGGATAAAAACTCACACATCTGCAAAATGTTTAAAGACCCAGATGTAGAAATGCTGTGCAACATCTTGATTCCAGCAATAATAACTCACTCTTCTGCATTAATTTGCAGAATTAATGGCAACTTCTTAGATGGCTTTGTTCCTAAGTCCTCAGCTATTGGTGCCTCCAGGCCATCTGGAGTCTTGTGGCTGAGCCAGCTCCAACTGAATCAAGTCATTGTAATAGCTTCCTGAAATTACTTAGCCTGGCCAAGAATTCAGAGGTATGGAAGGATGTTTCCCTAGAAACAGTAAGAAGTGGCCCTGCAAAGTTACTTTTTTTGAATAAGAAAGAAATGAGATAAAATTGAAGACCTCCAAGAAACTTAAGGTTTTCCTCTTGTTCTGGACAGGGAACACTATGAATTACATATGTATTAAACTTTCTAGTGTGATTGAATTCTATGATGACTTCATAATTAGCATGGAAATTTCTTGTTTTATATCCCTCTTATATCTGCTTGATTCATCAAAATACTTCAGATTTTCTACACCCTCTCTTGTGATCCAATGAAAAGAGTTAAATTGAAATGAAGTACCTCATGAAAAAGGCTTCATTTCTGGAGAATTTCATTTCTAGAAGGTTGAGTCTCTAATTTGTCCTTAAGAAATTCCAGAGGCAACAGAAATTTGGATGTAAAAAGGCTTAACATGAAAGAGCTGGAGGACATAGACTACGTGATTTTAGACTTACAAAGCTACAGTAATGAGGACAGTGTACTATTGGCAAAAGGAAATAAGTTCACAATGGAATGCAAGAGAGTCCAATTATAGACTCTCACATATGTATATAATTGATTCTCAACAAAAGTGACAAAGCAATTCAGTGGGCAAAGATAAAGCCTTTCAACAAATTGTGTTACAATGACTGGCTATTCATCTTTTAAAAATTACTTCATCAATACACTAAAATTATCCCTAATTGTAATATAGACTTAAATGTGAAATTCACAAAATTACAAAACTTCAGGGAAAAAACAAGAGAGATATTTAATAGGGAACCAGAAATATGACCCATAAGAGGAAAAAAAATAAAATAAAAGATATAATTTGGAATTTATCAAAACAAAATGATTTCCTCTTAGAAAAACTGTTAAAAAATGAAAAGGTAAGCCAAAATGTGAGAAGAAATATTCATGATACTTACATCTGACAAAGGACTAGTATCCAGAAATATAAATTCCTCAACAATAAAAGACCTAGCAATCTGATAAAATAGGCAAAACATTTTGAACAGACAATTAAGAAATGAAGATATGGCTTGGGGCCCGCAACTTAGTGGTTCTGATGCCAGCCACATACACCCAGGCTAGCGCGTCTGAACCCAGCCCCGGCCAACTGAACAAGGACAACTGTAACAAAAAAATAGCCGGGCGTTGCAATGGGTGCCTGTAGTCCCAGCTACTTGGGAGGCTGAGGCAGGAGAATCACTTAAGCCCAAGAGTTTGAGGTTGCTGTGAGCTGTGACACCACAGCACTCTACTGAGGGCCATCGCATCAAGAAATGCAAATTAAACCCACAGAGAGCTACACTGGCATGTCTATTCTACTGTCTTAAGTTTAAAAGATTGAAAATTTGAAAATCGTTGCTGATGATACAGAGCAACTGGAAACCACATAGTGTTCGTGCAAATGTTAAAGAGTACATTTTGGAAAAACATTAGCTCTTTTTTCTTAAACTACCGTGGGGAACCTTTTCATGTTAAAAGGCCGCATTGATTTAGCTATAATTAAAGCTGCATTCAAAAACCTTCATAATTAGATATACTTAAAAATGTACATTATTTTGCAAAAATCTAACTTCTAAATACTTAATGATTTCAAAAAAATGACTATTATTAATTTAAAAATTAGCTAACCTTTAAGTGACTTTTTTGTCTCTGCTTTTTGTTGGAAGGCATTTGAATATTTGGTTGCAGCATCAAGGTCCACATTTTCATTGGATCCTCTAGATGGGTATCAGTCATTCGTGACCTTAAGGGTGTCTTCATTTGGGTTAAGTAGGAAAATGTATTATAGATTCACAGCAATAGTTGGCTGAAAAGCAAGAAGGCATTTTTCAGGCGTGTTGCTGAAGGCATGTGAATTCTGTTGCATTTTTCCGTATTTCAATCGGATCTTTCTTAGAATCAAAAAATGACTTTAAAATGTCATCTACTGAGAGCTCAATCAATTCAATCTGTAGTTATTTAGGTGTCTTGGTGATATCAACTAGATGAGGCTGAAATGCTAATTTGAGTGTGATGTCATGATTCTCAAAGTTAGTGAAACTTTCATGTATTCTCCAATTAATAGATCTATAACAGCTGCATATTCTTCACATGATTTGTGTATATCATCCTGTGTATCATTGACCTTTACTAACTGGGGAAAATGTTCATCCAAAATTTCCTGTTGAAGACTAAATGCTTTGAAAAAAAAGATACCTTTTTTAAAATGCTTAGATTTTTTGCCACATATCATATATAGATTTAGTTTTCCCTTGCAAAGAAATTTTCTCATAAGTTTGATTTGCCATGTTATCACACAGAAATGCTGCATTCCTATAAAAATATTATTTGAATAATTTATATTGCTTGTTCTATTCTAAATAAAGTTCAACTACCTGTTCTCAAATAGATACAATTTTGGCTAACACCTGCACTTGCAATAGCCAACGCATGTTAGAATAATATAGCCAATCCATTCTGAATACCTCATCCTTCAACTATAACATGTCGCAGAATGCATGATGCCATGCTGCATTTGCATAGAGTTAGCAATACTTAGAACTGGTGCAAAATGTCACTTAAGAAAATAGCTTTAGCACAGATTTTGCTGAAGCAAAATACAATGAAAAGAAATGAAAGCATCTGGATTTGTTAATCTGTGTAATAAACCCTTCATGTCTTCCTGTCACAGAAGGTGCACATTGTATACGTACACTCACTAAATTTACCAAACTCAGCCCAACTTCACAATGTTTATCTTGAAAGTTGTTGGAGATATCTAATCCTGATGTACTGTTTGCAAGAGTGCCTAAAAGCAAGTAACTCTTCATAACAAAGAAAATCTTCTATTATAGCCCAAGTGAAGTAGAAAACCTGTGCTGAGTCAGTCCTACAGTTCATTCATCCAAAGTGATTGAATAATACACTATTTTCCTTCTGAAGTTTTACAGGAAGTTGTTAAATTGAAGGCTAATTCATGCTGAGATCAGTCATGATTCTCCTTCAAAGAGGCAACTGTACGATATTTTGAAATATTATCGGTGGCTTAGCAGTCTACAACTTCCACACTACATTCTTTCTTTCACACTTTCTCCATCACTGACTCGCTTCCCTTTTGCTAAGTTGCTTTAGTGCCATTATTTCCAGTTCTTACTGCTTCTTGAACAAATTGTCTTTGCCTTTGCATTTTATCTCGCAATTTCTGCAATGCAATCTTTCACAGCTCTCCCTCTAATTTAAAATGTGTGTGGTCCTTATGAGTGCCATTCAAAGACAAGCATTAAGTGTATTTAATGTTGATATTGAAGTATCACAAAGCAAGCAAATCATCTTATCTTTAGCAGAAACAAGATAATATTGCCATTCCTAATCCTCATTTAAAAAATCTGTTTTCTTCCTTCCAGATTCTCTTAGTCTTCTTTGACATGATGGGCTGCTAAGCAGATACCTAAAAAATACTGCCAA
This sequence comes from Loris lydekkerianus, assembly GCA_963574355.1. NCBI lineage: Eukaryota > Metazoa > Chordata > Mammalia > Primates > Lorisidae > Loris > Loris lydekkerianus. The sequence continues at coordinate 64,481 of CAUYPK010057752.1, read as the reverse complement.
TCTGTGCAACTAGTCACAAATTCCACTTTAAACAGGAACCCAGTTTCCTGTCATCAGATGCTAGCAACAGACTGGAGTACTTAACTCCCATAATCTCCTGCCACCCAGCCTCGTGCAGTAGGGGCACCAGTCAGGGTAGCAGAAGTTAGAACCAAATCGTGAGCGTAGCAGCCATTAATTTAGCCATTATGGCTTACTTATATGTAATTGTGCTGGTCGATCTGGGAGGATTGTTCCTCTGAAACTCATTTTACTCTTTGATATTTTAAATACTTTCATTATAAAATTAAAATAAAATATAAAATATGAAAATAATGTAATAAAATAAAAGGATTTGTTCTGTAAAATTTGGATTCAGTCAAAAGGCCACACCTATGGACCTAAAAGGTAACATGTGTCCTCAAGGTGGCAAGTTCCACATCCCTGTCTTAAACACTTAAACATATACTTTACTATATAATTCAACTTTCTCCTAGATTCGCGATTATGCTCTGCATTTTAATCTTTTTAAATTTTCTAAGACTCATTTATAATCTATGTACTATAAGCATTTGACAAAATGTATTTATGTAATTGTTAGGGTTAGTCTTCTATAAATACTAATTAGGTTGAGGTGCTTAATAGAGTTCAAATCATCTTTCATTATTTGTCTAGATGTTCTATTAATTGTTAAATTGATACATTTAAACGTCCCACTATGATTTTATAATTTTATACTCCCTTCAATTATGTCAGATTTTGATTCATATCCCATAAGACTATATTGCTAGACATTAAAACAGTTATTATTTTATGTTCTCCTGACAAATTGAAACTTTTTTTTTTAATTTTTACATATACATGTGTTTATTTGGTTTCCATTTTTTGCCTTCACAAAATTAAAGAGGCTTAAAATTTACTTAACAATAGCAATGTTTAAGATAAAGACTAGAAACAAAAACCTCAAAGAATGAACGAATATAAATACATTCAGAAAAGAAATCAGAGAATTCCTGCATCAAAATATTAAGCAATAATAATAATAACAATAAAGCAAAGAAAGTAACATTCACATTGTCAAATAAGAGTATGTCTTTTATAGACTGCTTTGACTCTGAGATTCAGTATGGAGTCATCAGTTAACTTCTTCTTTTTTTAAATCTCAAAAAATTAACAACTAATATTTATAAATAAAAGTAAAAGATAATTTAAAAAAAAAACAGATCATGCCAAATCTTATAGACAATAGAAAAAGAAGAAATACTTCAAAATCATTCTACTTGATCTGGGTATTTAGTATGAAAAGTTCCTCTCTATTACTGGTGGCACCTTTTATTTGGATGTTTATTGTATCTGATGTTAATATGATTTTGTAGGCTGATTTTTCACGGTATAACTTTTCCTTTCATTTATTTTACACTTAACTGTGTGCTTATGTTTAAAGTGAGTCTCTTGTAGTAAACATGTATTTGAGTCTTGCTTTTTCTCTATTCAGATAATTGTGTGCCTTTAATTTTAGATATTTAGCCCATTAATGTTTGATCATTGATTAAACAATGTTTCTGGATTTAGGTCTAGCATTTTATAATATATCTCCTTAACTCTTTATTTTCCTCTGATTCTCTTTTTTATTTTCATTTTATATTATTTGAATTTTTTAATATACCCTTCCTTGAATTTATTGATTACATTTTAGCAACTCTTTACCTGCTTTAGAGGTCTGATCTGCATTTGCATCTGCTCTGTTCTGGATCTGGGTCCAGATTCACACGTTTTATATAAAGAGCCACATAGTAAATGTATTCAGCTTGCAGCAATAGTGCCTCTCTTGCAAGTTGAATCTGTTATTCTAGCTCAAATTAGCCATAGATAACAGGTAAGTGAATAAGCATGGAAATGTTCCAATAAAACTTCATTTACAAAGAGAGTTGGCCAGTTTCCTGGTCAGTTGGCTAAACTTAGCTCTAGGGATTAGAATATAAACCCTTAATTTTCTCAGTCTATCTAAAGTTAGTACGGTTTTATTTAAAATTTGGAGAAATGCGACTACATAGGTATTTAGATTTCCTCTTTCTGTTTGTGTATATAGTCATCATCTATATACCCTCTATGCACATTTATGAACTATATTTTGCTTTATACATTTTATATGTATTTTAAAGATGAAGAATAAAATGCCTTTTATTTTTACCTAGTTATTTACATTTTTCGTTGTTTTTCATTACTTCCTGAATGTATGAGTTTTCTTCTAGTTCCATTTTTCTTTTTCATTTATTTGAGTTGGGTTTGCCAGGGGCAAATTCCTTAAATATTCTTTCATCTTAAAATTCTTAGGGCCAGGAGTGGTGACTCACGCCTGTAATCCTAGCACTCTGGGAGGCTGAGGTGGATGGATTGCCTGAGCTCATGGGTTCAAGACAAGCCTGAGCAAGAGGGAGACCCTGTCTCTAAAAATAGCCAGGGGCTATACTCACAGCTACTACTTGGATGCTGAGGCAAGAGAATTACTTGAGCCCAAGAGTTTGAGGCTGCTATGAGCTATCATACCGTGGCACTCTACTGAGGGAGACAAAGTGATACTCTGTCTCAAAAAAATAATAATAATAAAATAAACAAATAAATAAAAGTTCCTGTATCCTGTTAATTTTTGAAGTATATTTTCCCTAGATAAGTTAATAAAATTCTAGGTTGACCTTTTCTTTTTATTTTAGTATTTCAAAGATGTCCTTCCTTCTTCTCTTCTCCATAGTTAATTATGAGAGATATACAACCTTCAGGTTTTTATTTTCCTATAAGTAATCTCTTGTTTCTCTCTGTATGTGGACAAGATAGTCTCTTCATCTCTGTATTTCAGAAATTTAACTATAATGTACTGAGGGATCCTTTTATGCATATTCGTCCCATTGGGTGTTTGTTGACCTTCTTGACTTTGTAAATTTGTCTTTTGCCAAGTTTCAAAAGAAGTTGTAGTGATCATTCATTTAATTACCTCTCCATTATCTCTTCTGAGAATCTAGTTATGTATGTTACACCTTTTAATATAATGCCACCAGTTTGTGGTAGCCTTTTCATATTTTAAAATATTTTCTCTTTTAGATTGGATAATCTCCTTTGATCTGCTTTCAAGTTTACTGAATTTTGCACAATATGCATTCTGCTTTAAAGCCCATCCACTGAATATTTTTTCACGTATTTTATATTTCACATGTAAAATTAAAATTTTCATTTACTTTCCTTATTACTATCTTGACATATCTTTTCATTTATTACAATTCAACTCTCACTAACTCACTGAATATATTCATAAAGCTGGTTTAAAATTTTATGAAAATTGTACATATGTGTGATCTCGGGGTTGAACTATTTACTTTATTCTTTATAAAGGGTCATATTTCACTGATCCTTTATAGGTCAATTATTTTTAATTGTATATAATAAGTTGTGACAGATCCCCATCCTTCACTCTTCTCCTCTCTCCCTGCTCCCTCATTCCCCTATGCCACTTCTTGTGTTAGCTCACCTACTGCCTTCATGAATTGAGTATGTTGGATTCTTGTTTCTCTACTCTTGTGATATTTTACTAAGAAGAATGTGTGTCTACCTCCATCCAGGTTAATACAAATGTTGTAAAGTCTTCATCTTTTTTAATGGCTGAATAGTATTCCATGGTGTATATATCTATGTATATGTATATTTTTTCCATCACAATGTCTCAAAGGTAGAGATGCTGGCGTGGATGTGGAGAGAAGGGAACACTTTTACACTGTTGGTGGGATTGCAAATTAATGCAACCTTTCTGGCAGTAAGTATGGAGAATCCTCAAATAACTCAAATTAGACCTCGCATTTGATCCTGCAATCCCATTACTAGGCATTTACCAAGAAGGAAAATAAAAAAAATCCTTTTATCATAAGGACATTTGCACTGGACTGTTCATCACCGTTCAATTTACAATTAAAAGCCCACCAACCCAGGAATATACACCACAGCTTGTTAATCCAACCCAGGAACATATATATAGATAGATATAGATATAGATAGACATAGACATAGACATAGACATAGACATAGACATAGACATAGACATAGACATAGACATAGACATAGACACCACAGGTTGTTAATCCATTCCTGGGTTGGTGGGCATTTAGGTTGTTTCCACATTTTGATAATTGTACATTGAACTGTGATAAACAGTCTAGTGCAAAGGTCCTTATGATGAAAGGAATTTATTTATTTATTTTTATTTTTTTATTTTTTTTTGCAGTTTTTGGCCAGGGCTGGGTTTGAACCCACCACCTCCGTCATATGGGGCCAGCACCCTACTCCTTTGAGCCACAGGCACTGCCCCTATGATGAGAGGATTTTTTTTTTCCTTCTGTGCAGATGCCTAGTAATGAGATTGCAGGATCAAATAAGAGGTCTAATTTGAGTTCTCTGAGGATTCTCCATACTTCATTCCCAAAAGCTTGTACTAGTTTGCAGTCCCATCAACAGTGTAAAAGTGTTCCCTTCTCTCCACATCCATGCTAGCATCTGCAGCTTTGAGACATTGTGATTTGGGCCGTTCTCACTGGGATTTGGTGATTTCTCAGGGTAGATTTGATTTACATTGCTCTAATGATTAAGAATTGCCTTTGCTATACAAGGTTTTTTTCAGGTTCCATACAAAATGAAGAATTATTTTTTCCAAATCCTGAAAGTATAATGATGGCATTTTAATGGGGATTGCACTGAATCTGTAGATTGCTTTGGAAAGTATAGATATTTTGGCAATGTTGATTCTTCACAGCCATGAGCATGGTATATTGTTCCATTTGTTAATATATTCTGCTATTTCTTTTTTTAGGGTTTCATAATTTTCTTTGTAGAGGTACTTCCCTTCTTTTATGATGTATATTCCTAGTTATTTCTTTTCTTTTTCTTTCTTTCTTTTTTTCTTTTTCTTTTTCTTTCTTTTTTTTTTTTTTAAGCTACTGTGAAGGGAATTGTGTCCTTGAGTAGCTTCTCATCTTGGCTATTATTGTTATATACAAAGGCTACTGATTTGTGAGCATTGATTTTACATCCTGAGACACTACTGTATTTTTGATCACTTCCAGGAGTCTTTGGGGTTCTCTATGAATGAGATTATATCCTCAGTCAGCGAAGAGGGAGGGTCTGACCTACTTTGTCCCCATTTGGATGCCCTTTATTTCCTTCTCTTTACATTGTGTTGGCTGGAACTTTCAGAATTATGTTGAATAGTAGTGGTGATAGAGGACAACCTTGTCTGGTTCCAGTTCTAAGTGGAAAAGCTTTCAGCTTTACTCCATTCAGTATATTTTAGCTGTGGGTTTGTCATAGATGGATTCAATCAATTTAAGAAATGTGCCACCTTTACCCATATTCTCAGGTTATAATTGGGTTATAGCTTTCATATGAAAGCTATAAATTAGTTTCATAGTAGGGCTGAGTATAGGAAAAGGGAGGGGACGGGGGAGGATGGATGGAGGGAGGGTAATTGGTGGGATTACACCTACAGGGCATGTACAGTGCATCTACAAGGGTACATGTGAAACTTAGTAAATGTAGAATATAAATGTCTTGACACAATAACTAAGAAAATGCCAGGAAGGCTATGTTAACCAGTGTGATGAAAATATTTCAAATTGTATATAAAACCAGTGTATGGTGCCCCATGATTGCATTAATGTGCACAGCTATGATTTAATTTTTAAAAAATGAAAAAAAAAAAAAAGAAATGTGCCACCTATGCCTATATTCCTAAGCGTTCTATTTAGAAAAGGATGGTGAATTTTATCAAATGCTATTTTTGCATTTATTGAGAGGATTGCTTTTATTTTTGTGTGTTTTATAAACAATTAAATTTATTCCATTCAAACTGGAAATTTAGTCTCATCTCTTGCCAGCGGCAGCTCATACCTTACTTAGATCAGTTCACTTTTCCCTTCACTGTGCTGTGTGTAGTGTGTCCCATGTATGTATCAAGTGCCAACAAGGGACATAGATCCCTCAATTTTATTATCTCCATTTTTTTCAGTTTGACCATCTCAGTTTCTGTCTTCATGTGTCTAGAAAGAGGGTATATTTTGCCCTGTTGCTTTAGCCACCCAATGTCAGGACACAGCTTTAAGCAACTATCAGGCCAAAGCTGAAAAGATGATAAAGTCATCTTCTTATGATTTTTTTCAGTTCCCTTCAGAAGTTTACCTGCCTATGTTTACTCTCCAGAGTCATAGGGAAGTTGTTTTTTGTATTCTGTTTATAATTTGTAGTAGTTACCTATAAGAAGTTTGGTCTTTTAAGAACTTAATCCATCATTACAGTAGAGGAAATTTTTTTTTCTTCATTCTGGAGCATTTTTCTTTAAAAAAAAAAAAAGTTTCTTTCCTCTTTTCATTGTTTTGACTTCTTTGGGGCTTCCTATAGTACATATGGATAGATTTCCTTTCTCTTAATTCCTTCTTACCTATTTACTTTCTTTAATACTTCCTAATGTGCTTGTTCCATGTGAGAATCCTTTGCGGTTTGCGGCTTCATTCACTGGCTGTGCATAGATTACGTCTTCCTTTCCATGTCCATTACTAAACTTCTGCCAGTACCTATCTTGAAGTATGTGAGGGGAAGGAAATGAAAGAGGTTTCATCAGACTTATTTAACTGGCTATGGCTTAGTTTCTAGCATGTAAATGAACTAGAGTTTTAGTATTTCTTGCCATGACTAAAGCTTATAATTAATGGTAAAAATCTAACAATTGTTTTTAGATAATCAACGTTTACGTAGATCTATCCTCATTTTTATCAGTCTCTTTGCTTGCCCTTGTGTTTCAGTCCTTTCCTATAAGATCATATTCCTTTCTTAAAGAACATCATGTAGAAGCACTTTTTGGGCAGATCTGTTTTGGTTTCCTTAACAAGGAACAGTCTTGAATGAAGTTTTTCTTTATTGAATAAAGAACAAAGTTTTTCTTTCTTGAATAGAGTTTTAGCTGACTTCAGGAGTGTATATTAATAAGTTTTCTCTCTCTATTTTGACTGGTTGAATACATAGCCTATCATGTTTTCACTTCCTTACACTGATGCCATCTTTGCGAAGTTTCTGGTCTTAAAAGAAAACTTATTATTTCACTGTTGATCATGATGTTTGCTGTAGATTTTTTATAAATGTCCTTTAATTGTAAAGACATTTCCTTCAAGGGCTAGATTGCTAAGTTTTTTAAATTGCATCACATATTTTGTATTCACAAATATAAAATCATACATTTTTATGTTATTAAAGTGCTTAATTGCGTCAATCAAATCCCAATTTTTTGTTAACTTTGAATTTCCTTTTTATATTAAGCTAATCTTGTATTTTTAGGGGGAAAAACAGTTTAATCATGGCACATTGTTTGTTCTGCTAAAATTTATCTAGCATATTTGAATCTAAATTAAAAAATGAGGTAGATCATTAATTTTACTTTCTTTCAAAATCTCTCTGGTTTGGGTATCATAGTGTTTGGAAATTGTGCCCTCTTTTTCTGTTCTCTAGAAAGTTTTAGTGAGTTAGAATTCAAGTTTCTTGAAAGATTATTTTGGGGCCAGGTGTATTCTTAGTGGGAAGGTATAGACTACTCAGTTTTAACAACTCCGTACTCATAAAATTGTTTCACTTTTCTATTTCTTTCCTGGGTCAATTTTTATAAGTTTTCATTTTCTAATATTTATCCATTTTATATAAGTTGTCAAGTTTATTGATGTAATTTTGCTTATAAAACAGATGCATCTTTCTATCTTCTGTTTAAACTCTGTTCTCTGTTATGCCCTCATTTTTTGCCCTCATTTTTTATTCCTACATATTTATGCCCTCATTTTTTATTCCTACATATTTATGTTGCCTACTCTTTTTACCTGATTGATTTTTAATTTGACTGGTGTTTACAAAGGACTAGATTTCAACTTTCTTTCTTTTGAATCTTTTTTCTATTTCATTACTGTCTCCCCTCCTCTCTCCCTCACACATCCACATACAAATACACACACAAGAAATCCATCTTTAATAGTTATTATAAAGTGTTCTGTGATTGGAAAAGAATGATTGTTAAAATATTATTCGTAACTGAATTCCATTAGCAATATAATGTTAAGTTATTGAAACATATTTTGGAGGGCAGTACATGGAAGAACAGGAAATAACATGTCCAAGAACTAATTATCACTTCCTTGAATATGCACTGATGACTGTTCCATTTTAACATAAATTTCAGAACATATTAATGGAAGTATTTACCATAAAAAATATCATTGCACGTTAACTTTGAAGATAAATTTTATAATATTTACATATGATAGTTAACCTTCCATTTAAATATATAGTTCATTCACGTTAACATTTTAAAAGCCTAGCTTAGCTAAATATCAAAGTTCATATCATGTGTTTCGATGATCTCTTTATTATAATAGATAATTCACGTAGCAGAATAAAAGTGAATATTGTGTTATTTTTATTAGTTTGCAAGGAAATGCTTATTAGACAGGTCTGTTATGAACACCTATACAAAGCATTTTAAGTTTTCAAGTCCTTTGAAACTTTCTTTAACTGTCATATTAAGTGGTTTTGGCAACCAAGTTGAAAAAAATCTGACTGTTACCTGTGTAACCTATGGAGAGCATTTGTTTCTAACATGATGCCCCATCCTACCCCTTACAAATAGCTTGGTATATCACAGCTCTGATATCATATATCTGAGCTTTGTCAATTTTTAAGGCGAAAACACCCCATACCATTTCTTCAGCATTCTCTTTCCTTTTTGTGTGTGATATTTTGGGTTGAACTCCTGAATTTGAGTGATTTTTAAGGCCAAAGCTGTAATTTGCTTATGATAAGATCCCTAGACCTGCAGACAGAAAGGGTAAAAGAGATTTCTGTGTGAGATTTACTCTCTGTGACTATGCCTATCTTGAAAGGCTGCCAAGTTTGCTTTTAATGCTCTCATTGCCTCAAGGGGGATCACTTAGAATACTTGCTATTCTGAATAGTAGATAGTGATGTAAGAGCAGGATTCAGACCACCAACAATGTTTAAAAAGCAAATATTGGCACAAAACGAGGCGTAGAAGATTGGCTTTTAGTTTAATAGGCATTGATGATAAAACATCCTTGACAGAAAGGTCTTGGGGGTGAGGGATGGAAAACTTTTAGGAGCAAAAGTTCTCAGGTTGGAAATCTGTTAATTCAAATATAAACATATCCACAAAAGCACAGGAAAAACAATTGACCTCTGCTTTTCTAGGTAAATTTTGGTAATGTTATATGCAAATAAAAGCATATTAGCTATACTAAATCATATCCTCAATGTCATAAGATATGTTTGTGTGACATTTTGGAATAGAAATAATTTCACAGCAAATATAGTAATGTAAATAAAATGTATCACTCTCTTATCACAGGGTACTGAACATTTTCTTTTTTTCTTTCAGCTTAATGTGAGTGTACAAATAACCAGGTCACAATATTTGAATTTGTTAGATAGTGTCCATCTTCTAGTTGGGTCCCGCACCCAAAAGGTGTGGCATACACCCCTACATTGTGCCCATTAAATGGGAGCAGACCAATCTCCACCCTTCTTCCCTTTCCTTCCCTCCCTCAACTTAAGTTGAATTGAGTTTTGTTCCTATGTGGGTATGTATTAGTCACCTGGCTTCATAGTACTATTGCCTACATTGGATACTTCCTTCTCCATTCTTATAATACTTTATTAAGAAGAATGTGTTTCATCTCCATCCAGGATAACATAATAGAGGTAAATTCATCATCTTTTTGATGGTTTAATAGTATTCCGTGGTGTACATGGATTACAGCTTGTTAATCCATTCCTAAATTGATAGGCATTTAGGTTGTATCCGTATCTTGATGATTGTAAAGTGAGCTGAGATAAATCATCTAGTGCAAATGTCTTTATGATAGAATGATTTTTTTTTTTTTTCCTTCTGGGTAGATTCTTAGTAGTGGGATTGCAGAGTCAAATGGTAGGTCTAATTTGAGTTCTGTGAGGATTCTCCATACTTCCTAATGAAGAGGCAGTATTAGACCTACCAGCAGTGTAAAAGTGTTCTCCTCTCTCCACATCCAGTGAGCATCTGCAACTTTGGGACTTTGTGATATGGGCTAATCTTACTGGGGTTAGGTGATGTCTCAGATAGTTTTGATTTGTATTTCTCTGATGATTAGGGACACTGAGCATTTTTCCGTATGTTTGTTAGCCATTTATCTGTCTTCCTCAGAGAAGGTTCTGTTCATGTCTCTTACCCAATGATAGATGAGATTGTTGGGTCTTTTTTTTTTGATGATTAATTTGAATTCTCTATAGATCCTTGTTATCAAGACTTTGTCAGATTTATAGCATGCAAATATCTTTTCCCATTCTGAAAGTTGTCTATTTTCTGTGCAGAAGTTTCTCAGTTTAACTAAGTCCCATTTGTATATTTTTGTTGTTATTACAATTGCCACTGAAGTCTTTTTCATAAAATCTTTCCCCAGCCCAACATCCTCAAGAGGTTTTCCCACACTTTCTTCTAGGAATTTTATTATTTCATGCTTTATATTTTAATCTTCTGTCTATCTTGGGTCAATTTTTGTAGGTGGTGAAAGGTATGGATCCAGTTTTAGTCTTTTAAATGTGATTATCCAGTTCTCCCAGCACCATTTACTGAATAGGGATTCTTTTCTCCAGTGTATGCTTTTGTTTGGTTTATCAAAGATCAGATGGCTCTAAGAGACTGGTGTCATCTCTTAGTTTTCTATTTGGTTCCAACTGTGTATGCATCTTTTTTTGTGCCAGTACTGTGCCATTTTGATCACTGTAGACTTGGAATAGCCTGAAATCTGATAGAGTGATGCCTCTGGCTTTGTTTTTATTACTAAAACTTGCCTTGGCTATATGGGGTTGTTTCCTGGTCTCATACAAAATACAGAACTATTTTTTCCAGTTTTTCAAAATATGATGTTGGTATTTTAATGGGGATTGCATATTACCATAGATTGCTTTGGGTAGTACAGACATGTTAATAATGTTGATTCTACATGGATGGAGCTGGAACATATTCTTAGCAAAGTATCTCAAGAATGGAAGATAAAGTATCCAATGTACTCAGCCCTACTGTGAAACTAATTTATAGCCTAAGAATATGGGGAAAGGGGAAAGGTATGGGAGGGGAGAGGGGAGGATGGCTAGAGAGAGGGTAATTGGTGGGACCACACTATGGTTACATGTGAAACTTACTAAATGTGGAATATAAATGTTTTAACACAATAACTAAGAAAAAAAGAGAAAGACTATGTTAACCAGTGTGATGAAAATATTTCAAATTGTATATAAAACCAGTGCGTGGTACCCCATGATTGCATTAATGTACACAGCTATGATTTAATAAAAATAAATAAATAAATATAGTAATAATAATATTGATTCTTCCCAACCAGGAGCATGGTATGTTCTTCCATTTGTTAATATCTTCTGCTATTTCTTTTCTTAGGATTTCATAATTCTCTTCGTAGAGGTCCTTCACCTCTTTTGTTAGCTATATTCCTACATATTTTATTTTCTGTGAAGCTACTGTGAAGGGAATTGTGTCTTTGATTAGCTTCCTGACTTGGGTGTTATTTTACACCATAAGACATTATTTCTTTTTTCTGTTTCTTGGTTGTTGTTTTGTTTTTGTTTTTTTTTTCTTTTGACACAGAGTCTCAAGCTGTTGCCCTGGGTAGAGTGTCATGGTGTCACAACTCACAGCAACCTCAAACTCTTGGGCTTAAGTGATTCTCTTGCCTCAGTCTCCCAAGTAGCTGGGACTACAAGTGCTCACCACAACACCAGGCTATTTGGCTATTTTTTGTTGGTGGTGGTGCAGTTGTCATTGTTGTTTTAGCAGGCCCAGGCCGGGTTTGAACTAGCCAGCCTGGGTGTATGTGGCCAACACCCTACCCACTATGGGCACTGCCATTTCTTGATCACTTCTAGGAGTCTTGTGGTTGAGTCCCCCGGGTTCTCTAAATATAAGCTCATGTCGTCTGCAAAAAGTGAGCCTATTTGGATGCTCTTTATAGCCTTCTCTTGCCTGATTGCATTGGCTAGAAATTCCAACACTATGTTGAAGAGTAATGGTGATAAAGAACATTCCTTGTCTGGTTCCATTTCTGTGTGGAAAAGCTTTAAGTTTTACTACCTTCAGTATGATATTAGCCATGGGTTTGTCATTGGTGGCTTTAATCAGTTTTAGAAAAATGCCATCTTTGCTTATATTCTTCAGTGTTCTAATTAGAAAAGGATGCTGAATTTTATCAAATGCTTTTTCTGTATCTATTGAGAAGATCATATGGTCTTTGTTTTTGCTTCTATTGATATGGTGAATTATGTTTATGGATTTGCTTATGTTAAACCAGCCTTGCATTCCCGATCTGAACCCTACTTGGTCATGATGTATAATTTAATGTGTAGCTGTAATCTATTGGCTAGGATTTTATTCTGTATTTTTGCATCTATATTCATTAAGAAATTGGTCTGTAGTTCCCCTTTTTAGTTGGATCCTAGAGTACTGAATTTTATGAGCTTATCTACAGTTCAGAAATGTAAAAGATGGGAAAGTAATACTTTGGGAATTGCAACAAATTCAACATTACAGTTGTAACAGACCTATTTGAAATATTAGTTTAAATATATTCTTCTTAAGATATGTAATCTATTTGGGTCATAAGTTAACTTTAATTTTGCTATGATTTTGAGAGTAAGATTTCTAGAATAAACTTCCCCAAATAGCTTCTTATCAACCTGCTGCTTGTCAAATGTTGAGTGGATTCTTTTCTCCGCCAATACGGATTCCCTTGCCCTTGCTGGTTCTTCTGCCCTTTCAGTATTGTTCTTCACTCTGCCTTTCTGTTTTGTCCTACTCCCCCTTACACTGGTCTTCTCACCTGTTCATAACTATGTTTTTCATATTGCCACCTCTTCTACAGGTGTCCAGATAGGTAGTAACATAGTCATTGTTACTGTAGATTAATACTCTACTTACCTTTAAATGTACCTTATGAATTTCATATTTCTAACAATATGCTTCTATCTAAAAATTTCAATCTTTTTCTATTTCTTACAGAAATACAAAGTCTTTACTAATGTGTCAGTTGGCCTTTTTATACCTGAGTCCCTGGGTTGGCCACAATTATAGCTGTGGTTAAGGTTTTTAACAATCTTTCCTCTTGCATTACCTCACTCTTTTTGTATTGTTACAATATCTCAGTTGCTTTATCTCAGTACTGTTTTATTCCTTTAACATTACCCCCCAAATTTCACCTTACTTCAAAGACCTATAACACATTCATACCAAAGTATGAATTGATGGTGACAATTTATAGAAACATACGCTCTAAGAGTTGTATTGTGTTGGAGGTTAGGCCTGTATGATGAATTAATGAATTTTAGCATAAAGCAAAGAATAAATGAAGATAGATTTTAGGGCAGGAGGCACTGCATTCACCCTACAAGCACACAGATTCATTCTTCCAGCCTACTCTATATCATGGTATAACTAATGATTTTTAGCTTAAAATTTTCTTTTATATGTACATAATCTACATAAGCATGTGTGTTGTTTTCAAAATTTGCAAAAAAATTAATTTCATTGAGTTTTCTATTGTTAACTGTCAATTTTCCCATCACTAAAAATAAGCCGTATACTATTTCCAGTTATAAGATTAATATTAAAAGTATCTGAAGCATATTTTTTTTGTTATTATTTCATAATAGCTCTCTCAAAAATGATGGGCTTACCCTCAAAAATATGACACCTTCCCCTTCTTGGTCATTGCATCCTTCTTTTCAGCATGTTATTTGCACGGGATTGTGGTGCAAGGTAGAGGGCGAGAAAGAATGTAGAACCAAACTAGATCCACCAATGGACGGAACTGATTGTGACCCTGGTAAGGTAAGTCTTTTGTGTCACCTGAATTTAATAAGAATGCTATTGTATTTCCTTTTGCCAATTACATATGGATCCATTTTAACACTGATGGAATGATTTCAATATATACATAAATACTAGCATTTCATCCATGCTAACTTTTATATATTTTTTTTAAATCCATGGTATTTTGTTAATATCAACATAGTGGTTTTTAAGTTGTTGTTGATTATGAACCTATAGAGTAAGGTACCAGTATTATTTTAACAAAAAAATGTATTTATTTTACATTTTAAATTAAACAAATGTAAAATAAGCACAAATAATAGCCAAAGTGATAAAACAATTTCTCAAGAATTCATGAATCCTTTCAAGTAAAATATTGTCTCAGGGGAGCAACTGATCAAAATTTTTCCTCATTAATGTCAGTGTCACAAATTTGTAGGTTAGCAAATATTCATCTATGTAGTTTAATTTACTGTGGTTCATAAGGACATAGGAATTTATTACTATACATTTCCAGATCAAAATTATTGCTACTGCAAATTAATTTTCCTTTGAGGATTTTAAGTAGATGGATCTTATATGTATTTATAATATGCTTAGTTTAATCAAATATAGGAAGTCAATAATTTACTAATTTGGATGCTATAAGGGGAAAGCAGAATGGTGATCACTCACTTTACATATTAATTGTATGATCAGAAGATCAGAAAGCTTGCTTCTGAAGATCTTGAGTGTTTATTACATTTGAAAATAAACAGTAAAGTAAAGAATCTTCACATTACTTCAGTTCATTTCTTGAGGAAAAAAATGTGGTATGTTAGTTAAAAAATGCATTCATTTGAAAAATGGAAGAAAATCTAGAAAATATACTTTTAGAAAATTGTTCTACACATGGATATACACAATCACATTCACACACACACAAAGATGCTTATGTAAGGATGAAGTTTGCGATGGTGAAAATGGGAGAAAACAAAAATATCCGTCAGGAGGAAAGATTACAGTGTAGTTATTAAAAAACAAGTAGACACATAAATATTAATATGAATAGATTTACAAGACATGGCTGTTAATACATAAGCATGTGGTAAAACTGATACTTTATAATACATTATGAATTTAAGGAAAATGAAAACACACATAGTATATATTTTTAAGCTCAAAGAACAATGTTTGAAAATATAAACTCCAAACTGTAAATAGTAGTTACCTTTTGGGAAGGAAGTGAAATTGATGAATGGGAGTAGAGCAATGGGAGGGTAAATGTGACTTTTCTGCAGATATTTCTGGATTTTTTGACATAATCATGCAGCCATTTATTACTTCTATAATTTCTTTAATTATAAAAAGAAAAAAAGTACAAATCGTTTTAAATCCAAAGTATAAAATAGGACTAGAAATGTTTTATCAGTTTCAGCTATCAACAAGAAAATCGTTCCTCAGAGGGAACATCTGTGAAATAGCTGTGAGTTGTGTACAGATGGTGCCAAATATTTTTCTATGAGCTTAAATGGAGCATCAGAATTTGAATCTGTTTTATTTTTTAAATTATACCCAGAAGTGTAACAATGTGTGTATATCAGGCAAACTGCAAAATATTATGCTGAGTAATTTATTGCTTGAATCTTAAAACTCTGAACCACCAATAATTTTCATCATCCCTGAAACACAAAAGCAGTAATACTCGGAGAAAAGCAAACATTCTGCTGTGAGTCCTCAAACATCACATAACCATCCATCTTACTTAGTTCTTCTATAAGCAGTAGAAAATCTCTTCATTCTTATGTTCTGGCATCCTGAATATTTTATACTATTATATTTTTCCTACCCATATTTATGAGAATAATTTGCATTCATGAGAGCTCTAAAACAAACATTTTTTTATCAGCAATCAAAACTGTAAATACTCATCAAAAATAAAATGTTTTATTTCCCTGTAATCATAGTAATGATACTCTTTTAAAGGTTCTATAGTGTTTTGTACATGGAAATAATGAATGAACCTCTCAGTTTTTCAGGCCATGTGAGTTCCATCCAATATCTATCTGTTGCAGGTATTGTAGGAGCCGTCATGAAAATAACTTCCAACATTTTGCTGTTGTGTGCGGTAGTGCTAAAATATTTGAATGCTTGCAACCTTGCACTAGACACTGCTGGCTTGGTATATTGCAAACCATGAAACAAAGCTTCGGATTCTGTCATTTATAGTACTCTGGTGATGTTAATCTAGCTCATCTAAGAGTATATAGTTAAGTCTGAGAAAGGGTCTATAGAATTCAG
Organism: Loris lydekkerianus; assembly: GCA_963574355.1. Taxonomy (NCBI): domain Eukaryota; kingdom Metazoa; phylum Chordata; class Mammalia; order Primates; family Lorisidae; genus Loris; species Loris lydekkerianus. Next base: position 48,283 of record CAUYPK010057752.1, on the reverse strand, counting down.
TGATTGAGATGATTTTGAAGATAGAGCTTTACATGCTCTAAATTTATAAATAATATTTTCTGTTTTCTTTATTGACATTTTCTATTTATACTGTCAGTTTTGTAAAATTTAAATCATTTTTCAATTTATAATACAAAAAATATGGATTTATATTTCACAGAAATTAAAAAACTGGTAAATATATCTATATTCTGTATATAGTATTTGATAGGAATGGGAAGAAGAGAAAACAAAAATAAATGCCGATTTAATAGAAATTTAGACAGGTCAGAAGTTTTCTATGTAATAGACTTAATTGTTTGCTTCTTAAATTGGGATCCTTGACATTACCATCATATCTTGTCATAGGATGTGGTGGAGACTGTAGTAACCTAACAGTTGTCATGTGCACTTGCAGAGAGCTTCTTCTTGCATTTTTCCTCTTCTTTGCTCTTCTACAAGGTATATACAAGATTTGATCCCAGAATGATCAAGCTTCTGTGACATTTTCAGGGATCTCTTTCAATGACATGATTTCATGAACTTCTTAGACATGTCCACTTAAAATTTCAGGAAAATATAAACATAATCTGTTGTTGTTGTTATTTTTTTAAGGGCATGCACATTTCCAGAAATAGTCTATATTTTCCTTTGGCACTTTTATAATTCAGGCTGAACTAGTAGATAAGTTTTGAGTGTTTTAAACCCTGTGTAACATCTTTTATTAGACCAAAAAATGCAAATGTTGTATGGATCAAAGCATATTACTAGAAAGCTTCTGGCAAGTATCATTAAAAATCTTTTTATATGTGAATCCAGTAAAATGTATTGTATAATCATTCAAATGAAACATTTAACCCTTACCTCAATGTTGAGGCCTAGCACCATTTGAAGACACAAAAGCAAGATCCTGTAGTTTCATTCAGAGTTGCAAAATTACAAACTTTAAGCATTTATTATTCTCTTTCATTAAATTTTACTGATTTCTGTATGAAAATTAGCTCATTTCTTTTCATCTGCCAGGTGTGATTTAGTTTATATGATGTACAAGTATGGGTGCCATTCCTCCCAGAATATTTTTACACGTAGTCTGCTATGAATTCCAGCCCCAGTCTTTCAATGCCAGCTTGTTGCTAAATTGGTAAAAAGCTATGACATGGACTGTGGGAAAAATAAACACCCTTCAAGTAGGCCAAAACAATGGGACCAATTACAGTGTGACTGCTTTCTCATTGGATTTTCCCCCCATGGTTGGCATAACATTGTTAAGACCTTAGAACAAGTAAGTGTTATAAAGGTTTCATGTATTTTTTTCCCCTCAATTTCCAATTTTTAGAGTGTGTCTTTGTATATACTTCAATTTAATTAATGTCAATTTCAGTATATTGATTCACTCTTAAGTTGGTGAGGTTAACTTTGTCTTTCAAACTTAGATTTAAAATGTTTTGAGTCTAAAAGAAGTTGAATTTCAATGTTGACATTATTTTTAAAAACTACAGGGGATTTTTTTTTCATGGGACAGAGTACAGTAGCATCATAGCTCACATCAACCTCAATCCCTCAATCTCTTGGACTCAAGTGATTCTCTTGTCTCCGCCTCATAAGTAGCTGGAACTGTAGGTACTTGCACAACACCCAGCTGTTTTTAGAGACAGAGTCTACCTCTTGCTCAGGCTGGTTTTGAACCTGTGAGCTCAGACAATCTACCTGCCTGGACCTCCCAGAGTACTAGGATTACAGGCGTGAGCCACCACACCCCACCAATTGTTTTTTATTACATATAAAAGTAAAGTATTAACTGAGCCCAGACAAAACCACATAGCATACTCTTCTAATTCTCCCTTCCAACAACAATAATAAAAACATATATTTATGTTTAAAATAAAACAAATTATAAATCTGTCAGTAAAGATCAGAATGAACAAAATTTTGGCTAGATTTCTGAAAACTATTATTGATAACATTAATGTCATGATACCTATAATAATTTGCTCTTCTTATTATTTAGTTATATTAGATTCTTAGTGTGGTCTCTGAATTGTGCTTAGTGTTTCATTGAACCCCTGCAGAAGGTCTGCTCAGTAACTACAATTATCCTTCACATTTTGAAAACGAGCAAGCTACGTTTCAGAGCATTTCTGTGATTTCCTCATAGTCCTATTTAAATCATGTCGTCTTTAAGTGCAAGTTTAGGTCTAGAAGGATCACTAGTCTAAATGTTCCTAATCATTACTTTTTATTCTCAACATGATTTTGTTCTCTTAAACTTGTTTCCTATGAGTATTACTACTCTGATTTTCAAGAATAAGGATTATTTTTAACAATCTGTCTGCTGATTCAAGCAGTTGTTCCTGTATGATCATAGAAACAGCTTCACAGGTTGTTTTTTCTAAGTTAATAAACAAAAATTGAAAAGATAATGACTCACTCCTTTCTTTCCTTTCCCATTATCTTTCCCAGTTCTCCAATCAGCTACAGAATAATGGGGAGGAGGATGACAGTATCAGCATCTAGTTGCCCAAGTCTTTTAAAAAGATCTTGGCTTTCAGAAGAAAGCTTGCTATCGTATTAGTGGTTGAATGTGACGGAAATACTTTCAGAAATAAAAATAGTATAAAAGGAGGTGCTAAAATTAAATCTTTTTTTTTAATTACAAGGAGAAAGAGTACCCTGAATGCCTGGCATTTTAAATCAAAAGTGCTAAAATTTCTGCTTGGGCATAGTTATAGAAGTGCATTTATCTCTTGTTTCCCTTTCTCATATATAACTCAGTACTTTTTCCCTGTTCCTTTAAATGACAATCTGCTTCTTAGAATGTGTTAGTTTTTCTTTTCCGTTCTCAAATTCCCTCCCCATCATCTTTACCCTGTCTCCCTTACATCGTCCGCACACTGATTTCTCAGAGCTAGATTCATAAGTACCTGTGCATGGCTTTCATGATGAGGCTGTAGGATGGATGTGATACAAGGACTGGGAGAACAGGACCGTTATGTGACCAAGACAACAAACAAGTGCCAACTTTATTTTTGGTCTTTTAAAATTCTGCATGTTTTGGGCTCTGGTAGACGTGATTATAACTGCAATTCCAGTGACTGTATAGACCAGTGAATGATTTTCAGTTGTGCCCCGATTTGTTCACCTAAGACATAACTTTTGGAATAGTGGTGTAAGGCTGGAGAGTGTACCAGCAGGACCTCAGCACCTGAACACCTGGCTGGAGAGTGGAGCCTGTGGAGTCCCTGTAGCCGAACTTGCAGTTCTGGGACCAGCAGTCGAGAGCGCAGATGTCCTGGGTAAACTCAAAAGTTCCTGGCCTGGGGGAGGTGGGGGAGGGCACTTTGTTGTTGTTCAATTTTGAAATGCAAAAGTTATATTGATAGAGCATTTGGGGAAGCAAAACTCTACTCCACGTTGGAAAACGGAAAGTTTCCTTAAATTATTTATTTTTACATAAAAATTGTCTTGAAGAAGAAAATAAACACCAACCCTTCTAAGAATAAATAAGGAAAACTGCAAACAGTAATTTCTTGAGCAAATCAAATGAAACGTATTTAAAAGAGCAGGAGATAGATATCAAAAAAATTAAATGAGTCTTAGCGCCTGTGGCTCAGCAGTTAGGGTGCTGTGGCCACATACACTGAGGCTAGGGGATTTAAGCCCAAAGGCCCTGTCCGCCAAACAACAATGACAACTACAACAAAAACACAGCTAGGCGTTGTGGCCAGCACCTGTACTCCTAGCTACTTGGGAGGCTGAGACAAGAGAATCGCTTAAGCCCAAGAGTTGGAGGTTGCTGTGAGCTGCAACACCATGGCACTCTACCCAGGGTGACATAGTGAGACTCTGTCTCAAAAATTGAAAAAAAGAAAAAATTAAATGAACATTTAAAGGAACTGTGAGAAGAGCAAGAAGATGATAGGACTTCAGAAAGAATGAGAATGAGAACAAAATTAATGGTAAGAAAGGCTAAAACTAATAAAAACCCAAAACTTGCCAAGCCCAGGTACAAATAGGGATTATTACAAGATCAGCCTGTTCAGCCTCATCATTTCTAAAAGGACGCTAGGGAAGTGTGAGAAAAATCATTTCAGCTGGAGCGCTGTAACCATAGGGGTGGAGCTCAGTGGCACAGTGAGTTCCATCACAAGCAGTTTTAAAGAATTTATATGAAAATATTTCCTCAGTGATACTAAGAACCAAACTTCTTCATGAGAATCTGAAGACTTTCTCTTTTGTCTCCTGCCTCTTCCTTTACTCCTCCATATTCATAGCAAATTGGCTCTGATTCCTCATGTATTTTGGAAGGCACAAGGAACAAGAATTAGAACAAAATATATAGTTTTTTACAAAACAAACGTTATGGATATCCTGCGTCTACAATCATTTAATGTGTCCAACTTCTCAAAAGTAGATATAACATAAAGGATTACACATTAATAATAGAGTGATTTTTAATTAAAAATGGACAGTTAATATTTTTAAAAAGAAGATAAAAATGACTATTTATACTATCTTTTCTAGGTTAGGTTCTGAAGAGAGGGATTGTAATGGTCCCAGAAAACAATACAGAATATGTGAGAATCCACCTTGTCCTGCAGGTTTGCCTGGATTCAGAGACTGGCAATGTCAGGCCTATAGTGTTAGAACTTCGTACTCAAAGCATGTTCTTCAGTGGCAAGCTGTCTTGGATGAAGGTAGGACCAACCAAGTCACCGCCATCTTTTTTTTTGTTTTTCATGGAGATTGTTTTGTTGTTGTTGTTTCGTGTTGTTTTATTTCAGATGAATATGAGGTATACACATGATCGGGTTACACTGTTTGTATTTGTAAGGATAAAGTCTGAGTTTCACCACCATCTTAATTAAGTATCCACCTAGGTTTGCAAAGTGTTTTACAATCATCAAGTTATTTTACAGATTATTTTCCAAATATTTATGAACTTCATTTCTTTCTGCCTTTACTTCTAACAACCACAAGCGCTGACAAAAATATATTTAAAAAAAATGAAATAATACTAACATACCTATTAGAATTACTAACATTAAATAATAGGGATAACACCACATACTGATGAGGACGGGGAGGACATTACTGATAGGAATGTAAAATTGGGCAGCCACCTTGAAAATAGTTTTTCAGTCCCTTGAATCATCAAAAACGAATTTACTATATACAATATGGAAACTGAACTTCTGAGTGACGGTGGACGACTATTCAGTAATAAACAGAAACAACCTTTTGACACAGGCCACAACTTTATGGATCTCAGAAAATTATGCAGAATGAAAATGTCAATGTCAAAATGTCACATGTTCGTGATTCCATGTGGTAAAAGTCTTAAAGTGACAAAGTTATAGAGATGAAAATTTAATTAGTGATTACAGGTGTTGGGGATGCTGGTACTGATGGGTAAGTTCTTCATGCTGATGGAATGGTATGATATCTTGACCTCAGCAATGGTTGCACAAATCTGCCATAAAATGGCATGAAACTATACACACATGTACACACTGCCAATTTCCTGGTTTGTTGTTATATTATCATTACTAAGGTGTCACCATGGTGGACACTGAGTTAAGGGTAAATGGGGCCTCTGTTTATTAATTTTGTAACTTCCTGTAAATCTTTACTTTGAAATAAGAAGTTCTAAGAAGATTATATGCTGTCTTATTAGTTAAGAGTGATAATACTTGCCTCTGGTGAGTGGGCCGTGGGTTTGAGTTACACTTACCAAAAGTGGCGATAGGTTCTCTGAGTTCGTTGGCCCTGATGCCACTAGTCTCTCTTCTATTTCTTGAGCTTTCCATTATTCTAGTAACACTTCTGTCAGCAACGTGAACTCCACTGCACCTCAATGTCACTGCATCCAGCTGATGAAACCCTTCTCCCAGTGTAGCATCTGCATATAAGCAGTAATGGAAGCAGCCAAACAACAGGGCAGATTGTCCCACTAGGAATGGGGGAAAATATAGCAGGTATCATATGGTTGCCTTCTTATCTCCTACATTAAAACACTTCAGTCCAATGTAAGTCACACCATCTGCTTTCTCCTATATAGCAGAATTGTAATTCCTCCTTACCAAAGCCAGTCTCTCCACCTGTGCCCTGCATGCCATCCGCATCTTCCTTCTTCAGATATCTTCCTGATTATCCCTCTTTCTCTTATATAATCTCTTCTATGTTGTATCATTCACATTCAATTTTCTAACATATTTAGGATTCTTCCACTCAGCCACACAAGCCTTCCCTGGAACTCGTAGCCACCTTGAACTGGTGAGCTTACTCTTTCCTTTCCTCAAACCCCATTTCCCAGTTTTTTGTTTCCGTCTCTCTAAGATAGATCCCACCAAAACAAATCTCCCACACTGTCATCAAGGAGTCTCGTGGAAAGTAAACCTAATGAATAGTTTCCCATGTTCTTCTTACTTCATAGTTTCCCATGTCTACATGTCAAGTAGACATGGTTGACCATCCATCGGATCTTGAAACACTCACGTGCTCAAGTTTCCATGGTACAATAAAGACCTGGCTTTCCTACTAAATCTCTGTCACATTCTTCTGCCTAACCCAGATGCTATTTTCTTTTCACTCTATATTTTCTTCTTAGGTGGTCTCATCTATTCCCATGACTTCAGATATACTATACAAGTAACTCATGAATTTTTGTCTTCAGCCAGATTTTTCAATTGAGCTCCAAATTCATATGTACAACTACCCGCTTGATACATAGTGTAGTCACTTGAGTATCTTCAAATTTAAGACTGCACTCATGATCTGAACCCTCCTTTTTTATGTTTATCTGATACTCCTGAGTGTCTCCCATCTCAGTGAAAGTAATGCTAACTTTTCAGTTGCACAAACTTAATTACCAGGCTTGTCAGGGTGTTGTTGCATCCTGCCCTCTTCAACTTCTCCTGCTTATCTCCCTTGTTCCCTTCTGTAGTCTCCAGTAGGGCCCAGCCAACTTCCATTCCAGCCCTCAGATATATCTGCCCTCCGATTTCTGGGCCCTTATACCACCTAGTTTCTTTGCATAATTTTTTCTTCTCAAGCTTTGATCTTTCTCTCTCCTTATTTACCTTGAAAACGTCTACTGACTTTTGGACTCAGTTCCTCTAGGAAAAAAGAATTCATCATATCTTCTAAATTGAGTTTGTGCCCCTTCTAAGTACCCCACAAATACCCTGTAACAAGCACATTTTAGTGTGCCTGTATTCTCTCAAATCCCTCATGTACCATCTGGTGTATATTATGCCTCTGATAAATATTTGCTAAATAAATTTGAATATACATATCTTTTTATTGTAACAATATACTCAGTATGACTAGTCACATCATGAAAATCATCACTTGGTTATTTGAGTGTTAATTTATCTCTACTTCTAAATGGCTGCAAGAATTAACAATGTTAAGTTCATTTGAAACCTATTTAGTTGCATGTGAAATAAGAGATAGAAAACAGATTTTCTCCAGATTAAAAGAAAATCAGATTTGGATAAGTGTCAATTTAGAGCATTAAGACTGTTGTAAATCACTATTAGGAAAGTTCTCTACTCTTAGAAAGTGATATTTATCATCAAAATGATCTGCTATAACTATTTATATAATTAGCACACTAGCATTTTGGATAATTTTGCAGCACATATCAATCAAATCAGTCTGTATGATGGATAAAATAGCCAGCTAGCCTGCTTGTATTTATAGCACTGAAATTAAAATATGTGATTAAAAAAAATCTCAAGTCTTAATAACATATGATACCTCAAAATGCAAGTGGCTGTATTGGTTATTCATATATGATAAATGAAGCTGTGCCTAGAAGAATTAAATATAGACTATCAATGCAGTAGTGAACATTTATTTTTAGAGAAAAAAGATGGCTGGACTCATCATTCAGGTATTTCATATACTCTGAGAATGCTGCAATTTGGCTGAAATCCATGTCTAATGCATATCTTGGAAAGGGTTGGTCTCTTAAATCAAGACAGAACCTCTCGGCCAAGTATGGCATATTACATGGACCACTACAGTGTCACAGTTCTGGGGACATACTCCAGGAAGGAAGATTGGTATCGAATGTTTATGTCATCTGTAAAGCTAAAGTAAGCAGAGTGCCTTGGCAATAATGTTATAAAAGGAGAAATAAAAAAATTTTTATCTGAATTCTTGCTTGGAATGTGTATGGAATTTTCTTGGAGACTAACTCCTTTCAACATTATACGTATGTCTGGTTTGCTCCTCTCTTCAAGGAAAACTCCAGAAAGAGAATTACATGTACCACTTTTCAAGTGTTGCAATTACAGCAGCTGTTTTTCAGTCCAAAGATATGACATAGTAAGCAGTCACTGAATAAACATAACCTACTTTGAGGTGTGAGAGCACACTGAAATGCTTTATTGCAGCTTGTAATGGCATCTTCAAGGAAAATTTCAAAACCATGCACATGAAAGGCCATGTTCCAACTCCCCAAAATTGTTCAGAGTAGTATTCAGAAGCCACATGCAAAAACTGTTTGAAATGTTCAATTCTGAAGGCACATTTAACTGTCTGTCTTCGCTTTGCAAAGTGATACCCTATTCCATGCCTCTGGCTGTTATTTGGTATTTATAGAATCCCATCAGCATATGTGGAACTTTACTGAAGAATAAGGGAAGATCAGTGTCAGAGACTATACACTATTTTCCATTCTATTTAGACAAGCTTAATAAACAGTAAAGGACTTGACTGGTGTCAAGCCAGTAGAATAGTGATGTAGCACGGAAATAACTCTGAAGTTTCAGATTTGGACAATTGTACTACTGGTGTTACCAAATACTACAGCTCCTCTGTAGAGGCTTAGAAATAGAAACAGCACTTTAAAAATATCTTGCTGCTTTTTGAACCTAAGAGGCAAGTGTTTTAACCCCAACCACCCTACTTTATTTCTCAATGAGGCACTTAAGACTGCTAGCCATTCAAGAATTCTTTAGATCAGTGGTTCTCAACCTTCCTAATGCCTCCTAATGCTGTAACCCTTTAGTACAGTTACTCATGTTGTGGTGACCCCCAACCATAAAATTGTTTTTGTTGCCACTTCATAATTGTAATTTTGCTACTGTTATGAATCGTAATGTAAATATCTGATATGCAGATATATTTTCATTGTTACAAAGGGGTTGCAACCCACAGGTTGAGAATCCTGCTTTAGATGGAATGATTCTCTCCCTAGATATTATATGCACTGGCGTGCTGCCAAGGGTTGTCCACACCAGCACATCAGCAACTGCACAGCACAATGGATATTCTCATGGGATTGTACTGCATTGCAAAACATCCTATTGACAGAAAATCTTATAGATTTGCTCGTCTTACAGGTGCTTCCTTCTCCCTTTAATAATTTTTCAATTAGAAAATGCCAATAGCATTAGTTAAAAAGTGAGTGTATTGAAATTTAGAAATAAGACATATAAGACATCAAAGAAGATTGCTTAGAGAAAGTAATGTTACCTAGAACTTAAAAATAGGTGGGATCTGATGTATACTTAAAATAGAAATGATTTCAAAAGATCTGAGAAAAAAATTGGAATATGTGAAATATATTTTAGAAATGATTGGCCTTTGTATGGTAGAAGTTATGTGCCAGAAAATAATAAATGATATATTTTGAAAATAAGTTGAAGCCAATTTCTAAAGAAAGATTAATATTCACTGGGTACCTATAGTAATTTCCCCATTATGCATCACCCATGGGGCCTGGTAGGTTCAGATAAATGTAGTTTCTTATTGCCTGAGAGTTACTGTTAAAAATAGGCCTAACTGGGCAACACCTGTGGCTCAAAGGGGTAGGGCGCCGGCCTCATATGCCAGAGGTGGTGGGTTCAAACCCAGCCCCGGCCAAAAACTGCAAAAAAAAAAAAAAAAAAGGCCTAACTAATTCTATAACTCATGCTATCCCATACCATACCATAAACTCTGTGTTAAGTTGATATTAATATTAGAATACACTAATCGAAAGCAAATTAAGACAAATAAAGACAAATTTCACTACTGTAACACAGTTTGCTGTTTTATAAAACGGCTTTGTAAATGCCGTGCACAATTTTAGTTACACAACACACTTTTCTACTTCACTACCATTTTTTTTAACTTCAGGTAGCTCATGTTAACACTTAGAACTGTTATGGACAGCACATGGGAGTGCAGGAATGATGCATGAAGCTTGGCTGACTGCACAGAGAACAAAGTTTAAACTTTGACTATTTTTTTTTTTTTTTTTGGCTGGGTCACGTGCTAGTTGCTTGAGAGTGACAGTTTAAGTTCTGGATAACGGTGACTTTACTCTAATATTTTTTCAGGCATCTCATTATTACTCAGAATAACTCTAATATTACATTACTCAGTTAGCATTGAATCATATTTTTATTCAATAATCATTCTGAAAAATAAAGCTTAAGGTAAAAGTATGAATGAAGTAATTTTTTTTTCATTTCTTTTTATCTACTTTGTATGTAGAAAAACCATGTGCCTTGTTTTGCTCTCCTCTTGGAAAAGAACAGCCTGTTCTTTTATCGGAAAAAGTGATGGATGGAACTTCTTGTGGACATCAGGGATCAGATATCTGTGCAAATGGAAGGTGCCAGGTAAGACATTCCAAAAGGGAGAATTTGTAGGTTGGTGGAGGATTGTGGGCACACTCAATAGTTTCATATTATAGCAGAGAGCTTTAGACTGAGATTCAAAATATGCCAGTATAGTCCTGCCTTGACTGTGACCTTGAGCAAGTCTGATCTATTTTGAAACTCCATTCCTTCATCTGTGTGATGTTAGATTTGGACTAGGAAATCCATAAAGTCCTAGCTGATAGAATCTGAGATTTTGATTGTGTGTGTGTGTGTGTCTCTCTCTCTCTCTCTCTCACACACACACACACACATATATGTATTTTTTTTTTACAGGCCTAAAATTGGAATACTTTGAGCATTTTATGTCAAAACATTCCAGACCAAAAACTCAAGCACTCCTGTTCTCCATGTTGTGTATCCAAGACTGAGCTGTGAGGCAAAAACCTATAAAATCAGTCTTATTATTCGTATTTAAAGATTATCAACATACTTAAATGATGATTTTAAATGCATATTCAACTTTCTTATAATACTCACATATTTTATTTGCTTTTCTCTTTTAATAAATATTTTATATTTATGTGGATTCGTGTACTCTCCTTTCTCTTTAAAAAAATAAAATTTCTGGTAAAGTGCATATGAAAAGTGTAAAGAAAGATCAAAGGCTAGAACTTAAAAGTTGTTAGTTATAGTTCTGCTACTGTCTGAAGTAAGCTGACTTAGAAGATTAATATGCAGGACGTTAATTCTGAGTGTTTTCATGATCAGCATATGTGGGGGAGGGGAAAGAGGCAGGATTGGGTACAGGGAGACCCCTCTGTGATGACAGAGCAGTCACAGGCCTTGGATGGCCTTGTGTGGAGCTCTCAAACTGGTGTGAGTCTTCATAGTTGTCCCCATGTAGGATGAGGACATCAGGCCTTTATACCCTCAGCATCTGCTAGTGTCTGGATGCAGGCTGCCCCAGGAAGTGGATATGACCTTGAGAAAGGCAGTTTTCTTTAGGCTAGATGATTTCTGATAAAATTTCCAGAAGTAGGAGAGAATTAAAAGTTTGAACAAGTAAAGAAGTTGCTGAGTAGAGCAGCCCTGAATACACGACAGCCATTAATAAACTGTGTTTTGGGGCAAATCACTATATGTGTGTATGTGTGTGTGTGTGTGTGTGTATATATATAAATATATACACACACACATATATATGTGTGTGAGCATGCATATGTGTGTATTAATTAATGTATGAAATAAAATGAAATAAAGTTGTTAGACCAATGGTCATTGACTTTGTGCTATATGCTACATACACTCCTTTGAGAATTTTGTTTGTTTGTTTGTTTTGTTTTGTTTTGGAGATAGGCTCTGGTTCTGTCACCCAGGCTGGAGTGCACTGGCATGATCACAGCTCACTACAGCCTCAAACTCCTGGGCTCAAACAAGCCTCCTGCCTGAGGCTACTAGGACTACAGGCATTTGCCACGTCACGTGGATTTTTTTTAATCTTTTATAGAGATGGGCTCTCACTGTGTTACCCAGGCTGGTCTTAAACTCCCTCAAGAGATCCTCCCAGCTTGGCAGAGATTACAAACATAAGCCACTGTGACTGGCTTCCTTTGAGGATTTGACAAAAAAAAGTTTCTCTAGAAAAATGTACATGTGCATGCGCATACACACACACAGGTGTCAAATTTTGAAAACTAATTACAAGCTGTGGATGGAGTAATCTATGGTCCAACAGAAGTGTGCAGACTTCTGGGTAAGAAGCTGAGAATAACAAGAAACTTAAATGCTTTCCCAGCTTTAAGATTCTGTATTTTGCCAGCATGCTGTGAAGTTTCAAGCATAGATTCATGTAAAACGACTGGCATATGAAGCAGTCTTACGCTTACATATTAGTAGTCCTCATTCTTTCACAGAATAAGACAGTATTCTGTTACCAAAATGTAATTTTTCATTTACGTATAGAAATTATCACAGGTATTTTAGCTGCACTTTTTTTTTTCCACAAATATTCATTGTGCAAGTAAAGCTTTTATCTTTATCTTATTATTATAGGTAAATCTGTTAGATTAGTATATGCCTTAAATGAATTTATTTTTCCAAAAATTACTCTGCTCTGGGTTGAGTAGTGAATTCATGAATCATCTTATATTTAATAGAAATATGATTTCCTTTTGGATTTGAGTAAATTCCATTTTTTTCTCAATAAGATATTTCCCAAATTACTTTAGGATGTCATTCAATAATACTTTCACTATACGAAAAATACTCATGATCTTGCTATGTGGTCATTTTAGAGATTATATTGCTTGACATGAGCTTGCGCTATTAGTTTGCACCACAGAAAATAACATTTAAAAGTTTGTCAATTAAATATATCTAGTTTATAGGGACTGGCTTTGTCCTAAATTGGTAGTAGGAAAAAAGAAAAAAAGTCTTCAATTTATGATGTGCTATCATTCTCTTGTTACAGAAAGTTGGCTGTGACGGTTTATTGGGGTCCCTTGCAAGGGAAGATCATTGTGGCGTATGCAATGGCAATGGAAAATCATGCAAAATCATTAAGGGGGATTTTAATCACACCAGAGGAGCAGGTAATTTGTATTTATTTTTCATAATTATTAATTTCTATAGTCTTTGGGATTAATAATAGAGTGTATCAAATTTGATCACAGTTCTGATTCTATGGGAGACTTTTGCAAATGGATATTGAATGATTTTTTTTTGTAATGACATACAATACATGTATTGATGTGAGCCAGAAATTCTAACAAGCGCATTCCCCAATAATGAAAAATATGAAGTCATCTGTCGTACATTTAATAAGTGAGAGCAGAAAGGGAGTAATCTAATTTGCATTGGCTAATGTTATCAGGTTTCTACAGACCTTATTCTCCAGTGCAAAGCATAATTCTACTAGAAACTAATGATTTGTAACAGTCTGAAGCAGCCATTGAGAATATTAGTCTTCAGATTTTCAGCTTTCCATTTTCTGTATTTTTTTCTTAATGTTTTTGCTATCCAGGGAATGTATTTTTGGAAACCAAGGGTCTGTAGCAATGTAGCATAAAAGAAACCATTGGAGAGGGGAGCCAGAAAATGTGAGATAATGTTCCAAATACATTAATAGCAGGTTCGTCCTTTCTTATTTTGTTTTCTCATCTATAAATACTAATACTTAGGGGATATGAGGTTAACATGACCATGGATGATCTATGTAGCGTGAATGTTAAAGTACAACAAAAAGTGATAATGACTCACAAATATGCTCCTATATTCAGGCTTTGAAGCTTACTGGGAAGAAGCAAACATTTTCTGTGTTTACATTAGTCGCTTACCTGAACATGTATCTGTTGTACTATCTTAATATTTATGACTCTGTTTTCGTCACTGATATGTTTGTATTGCACATACCCACATTTCCCTACTTTAACTTATTTTAAATTCAGTAATAACATCCAAAAAACTAAGACTAAAATATATATTGGTTTTAATCTAAAAACAAGCCATTTATGTTTCAATAATCAAGAAAAGTTAGTTCACTCTATAGAAAAGAGTGCCTGCAGAAAAGAAAACTGGACACAGCTTCCAAAAGATTGAATGCAACCTTTTGCTAGGCCGAAACAGCATACAAAAATAAGTGAGCTTAAAGGTCAAATAACTAAGACCCAGGGTAAATTGCAGATCAAAATCTCAATTGCCAAAGCACTGAAAAAAGGTGGTAGGCCCCACAAGTCAAAAATCTGCCAGCACTCATTTAGAAAAAAACATCTGAAACCAGGTTCCCAGACTTTCCACTGAGAAATGTAATCTTAATAAGCTTTTCCACTTGATTATGATGGGGGAAGTTTTTTAGTGCAAAAGCTCAAATAACATCGGAACTACTGAAGAAATTTTAAATTTCTAGAATTTTTTTTCACAGTTAGCATTTTTTCTCCTAGTGAAAGATGCTAGAATATTGCTTCCTGATTATTTAATATGCACAGAGACAGTTCCCACTGTGAAGCATACAGATGCATATTCAGCCCTGATGCCTGTATTGATTTGTAAGAACACTTCAGGTTGGCACTAAGTGTAGAGTACAAAAATATCATGAAAAAAACAGTGTCACTTTCCATTCTGACTGCAGTTAGGTGATTATGTTTCCCCCAGATTTCTACTTCAAATCTCCTTTGGTTTTAACCCACTTCAATTTCTACTTCTGGTAATTTGCTCACTACAGGTAGGTTATGTTCACAGCATCTGTTATTTGAAAATGTCTAAAATGCCTAAAATTCTAGAAATATTAAAGACTAATAACATCCCATTCTTCCTTATAACCCTTTTTAGTTTCACTTTGCTCACAGGGAAGAAACCTTAAGGTCCTATAGAGGGTTGTCCCTAGCCTCATCTCACACCAAGGTCTGCTTCCTACTCTAAGTTCTTACAGGTATTTGACCTAACTGTGCTCTCCCCTCCTTACCATCCTCTCCCCCTCACCACTTCACCTCTCTCCACCACCCCAGCACCTTGTATTTCCCAATATGGTTCTAACACCTTTCTCTTGCCTTTGCCTGCGTGAATTCCTAGACACCCCTTAGATTTCGTTTCAAATATCACTTCTTTAGTGAAGAGATTTCTGAGCAACCTTTGCTTCCTCTCATTAATGACTAGGGTACTGAATGAGTATTGAATGATTTTTTTGAAATGACATGTTCCTTTCTATTCAGCGTACTTCTAATTGTATTTATAATCTTACTTTTATTTGTCTTTCCTTTCCCTCTGGACTTTAAGCTTAATGAAGAATAATATCACAATATTTTTGTTTAACACCATGGTTATAATTATCAGCATGGTGGTGACCCATTCATATTTGCAACTTTAATGAATAAGGAAACATTGTTCAGAACTTTAAAATTTAAAAAAGTATGAATCAGTTCTATCATGAGCTCCTTCTCCTTGTGACCTGAGGAATGGTGTTTTCATTACTCTTGAGACAATTTTATCGCTATAGTTTATGGACTTCCTAGAATTTCTTGAAGGGCTTTCGGCCTCATTTGTCCAGTTGGCCATGCACACTGCACATGTTATGTGAGGAACACATGTGCAGAGATACAAGGCTGTTTTCACTTCCTGTGCTCTATTTAGAGTTTGCTAAATCATTTTTGTTGGACTAAAAAATAAACTTAAGGGTACTTTTTCCTTACTAGTTTATCATGTCTTTCACTTTAACTTGCCTAGCCAAATGATACTTTTTAAAGATAAATTGTGTATTTGGCCAGTTACAGCACTATATAATTATCAGTATGTACTAAGAAGAACACCAAATGGGCATACATGCGTTATTCTTGGTTTGAGAGTGTGAAGATACCCTCCCGAGTGAACGCTCCAGTTCTTGTTTAGTTGGTTGTTTGTAGCAGTATGTAGCAATTTGTCAACTACTCTGTTCTATTTTAGGAAATTGTAGCTGTAGGTTATAGCAGGAAGTGAATAGACAGATCTGAGCTCAAAGCTTGGGTTAGCTAATTACTGTTGAAAAGTGTATATTCTCTCTATTTTCTCATCTCTCCCTCATTTCAATGAGAAATGGAATATCACCCTTGGTTATTATCATTATGGTTCAAAGTAATAATTTACAAAGTAAATTCAGTATTGATTAACTCATATGGTTGTTCAAAAGATGGCATTAATTGTTTCATTATTACCACCATGAAAATGATGATTGCTATTAGCATTTTAAGATGGGTGATTAAGAATGGGGTCTCTGGGTATAAAATACAGTGTTCCCATATGCAAAGCAAACTGTCCAAAATGAGAATCAAAGTTATGACATTGAGATCACTGACTTCTCGTTCCAACTTCTTGGTCAGGCAATAGCCACTCTTTTATTCACTTCTTCAAAAATGTACATTCTTGATTGTGCCAAATGGCTCATTTACTGAAAAATATCTAATATTTGTCATTGGTTTTCTCTCTTCATATGTCTTTGCTTGACATATTTTTGCTTCACTTTCTTCTTTAAAATCTACCTCACCTTCCTCTAAACCATTCCTAATCAATAATAGAAAATTGTTCTATTTATAACCATAAACATTGATAAAACTATCGCTCCAATGTACAACATACCTATGAGTGTACCATTAAACAGGATTTTACACATACTACCTCTACTGTGTTCTAAGTAGGCTTCATTCTTGACATTCTTAACATCTTCTCCAAACACTTTTTTACTAGATATGTTTGCTCAGGGATTAACAGTCACCTCTTGACCGTAGCCTCCAGGGGACTCCCCTTCACCACCTTTCTCTCTGGTATCTCAGCTTTGTTGTACAGCTTTTGGCAGAGTTGGCCAGCAACTCTTTTTGAGATCTTCCCACCCATAGGCTCCAACTACCCAAATCAGACCCGATTTCCTCCTCAGGATTATTTCTTCCCTGCTTTACTTCCTGATTTATTTTCAATCTCTTTTTTAAAACTGTGACTGTCACCAAGGAGTTCTTGACTTCTCTGTCAAGGATGCTTCTCAAAGGTACATCAATCTTTCTCCAGAGTTCCAGATGTCCCAGAGCTCTTTCTTGACACTTTTACTAATGCGTTGTATCATTTAGCTAAATACAAATTGCAAAGATAAAATTATCAACTTGTTACCAAAAAAACTAGATGATTCTGCTCTTGACTTCTACATCCCTGTGCATGATGGCCCCATTCTCACATTATTAATAATGAAGCATGATGTCCAATGTTTTTTCCCCATTTTCTATTAATTACCAAATTCAGAAAATTTTTTTTCATATTGCCTTCTGCATTTGCTGCCTTACCTGCTACCACTCCTGGAATTCCACCTTAGCCTCCTCATATTGTTATCCACAGCTCTATGATATCACTGTGTCTGCAAGTTGCTCTTAGACAAAGCTTCTCCACAGCAGGGTGTGATTACCAAGATCCTTGCTAGAGAATGTTCAGTAGCTTCAAACGGATCAGTTCATTCTCCTGGGTATTCATTCTGACTCTCTTTAATAGCACCACCTTTCTACACCATTTCATTTCATCAGAATCATTTTATTCAAGTACATCTAAAAACGTCATGTATCTTTTGCTCTTTTTGCATACAGGGAAATCATCCTTTTCCTATATATATCTGAATTCTATGCATTCTCTAAAGATAAGTTCACCCTTTTACTTGTTTATGAAGCTTTTCTAAAAAATACAATTTATAAGGATTGTTCTCTTCTCTGAATCATAACAATGCTGGCTGATGCCTATGTTTCTCTAATGTGAGTAAATATGTAATCATTTAACAGGAAAATAATCCCAGCTCTCTGAGTAAAAAATGCAGTGGAATCTTAGAGTGATTATGTGATCAGAAAAGGGGGTAACTTAAACAACTTTGATTTATATTCTTTGGCAGAATTAATCATACATTTTGCATATTATCTTTTTAATATGAACATTTTTAATTTTTTAATTTTTACTTATCTCTTGTTTATATAAAGTATTTATGCCTTGTCTTTTCAATTCAACTATAAACTCATTGAGAGCAGAGACCATCTTACCTTACTCTGTGGACAAATACCTAATAAGAATTTGTTTCTATTTTCTTAGTTACCCAATTTGCCCTTGTAACAGAGTGATA
Source organism: Loris lydekkerianus (assembly GCA_963574355.1). Classification (NCBI taxonomy): domain Eukaryota; kingdom Metazoa; phylum Chordata; class Mammalia; order Primates; family Lorisidae; genus Loris; species Loris lydekkerianus. Next base: position 30,094 of record CAUYPK010057752.1, on the reverse strand, counting down.
GTTCTTGTATGTTTGGTGTTACTGAAAATGGTTTGGTGTTACTGACAATATGCCATTCTGTGGTTGATTAATTAAGCAGGGTTCTTGAATAGAAATTTATGATCTCAAAAACACATGCATCTAATTCCAGCGACAGCCACCAGGTGGGGTATATGCTACCCTTTGCTATTTGCCAAATACTGTAAATATTTTCAGGAATTTGAATAATTAATAAAGAAGAGACAATTCTAGAATGAATTCTTATGCCTTTTAAAGTTCTAAAATTATACTTTTGCATAGATATGTATTTTCACAGAAATACTAAGAAGAATATTAAGTATTGTATTAAGATAATTTTAAAACACAACTATTGAGCCAAAAGTAGGCATCTGTCACTATTCTGGCCTAAGTGAAATCTTGATTCTGACTTTTTTTGCACATTCCTTCTGTTTATCCTTCATCTTATCATTTTATTTCACTGTAAGCATTACATCCCTAAGCACTGCTGAAAAATCTTTCCTGAGCAGCACCTTGCATTGCTGTCTCGCATCTAGCTGTCTAATACCTCAGAGGTGACACTTGATTGCTTGGTGTGTCCTTATACTTGTTTCCAGCTCCAGTTTCAAAACCATTTGTTCCTCTTCTCTAGGGAACACTTAGTCTCTCTGCCCTGTACTTCACTCCTCCAGGGACCTGGTCCAGGCCAGCTGCATTCTCTCCAGCTCACTGTGCTTTTGCTCCACACTTTCTCACTTAAAGTTCCCAGAGCAAAATCAGAGGTTGTTTTCCCTGTTCCAAGAAACACTGTGTCTCTAACCAGGCTGTTCCACTGGGCTTTTTTCCTCTTCAAAACTCATAAGGTATCAGCCACAGAGAGCTTTTTTGTACATAAAATACAATTGCCTATTTGTCCTTAATAGTGCTATAGGCTCAACATCATTCCAAGACATTTTTTCACTTGAAATTATGACAATTTTTATATGTAAAAAGTTGTGTTTTTTTTTCACATAGGCATCAAAGTATCACAGCAATAATAAAAACCAGCAGAAAAAGAAAAGCAAATCTATGAAGAAAAGAACTTTTCTCAGACCTCAAGATTTATTTCATTCTTCATTTGCTCTTGCAGGTTACGTGGAAGTGCTGGTGATACCTGCTGGAGCGAGAAGAATCAAGGTTGTGGAGGAAAAGCCGGCACATAGCTATTTAGGTAACCCGTGTTACAGACACAGAGCAGACCAAGTACGAGCCCAGCTCCCTGCCCTGAGAATTCTATGGTGATAAGGAAGTCTATCTGTTCCCAGTTTCATATTTGAACTTCCCAGGAAGCACCTCTTGTCATATCAAGTAGGAATTTTTTTCCTTCTATCCAAGGGACTTCCTAGGAGCAAAAGTAATCTATTGTTTATATGTTTTTGCAGGGTATAAATTGCTTCCACATGTTAGTCTATGATACAAAAAAAAAAAAAAAAAACCCTCTTTGAATGATTTTGGTATGTTTTATATTATGTTTATATCTATATATAACAGATTTCATAGATGTATTTATTTCATATATATGCACATCATTCATATACAATGTACATATTAATTGCATGTATGTATGTATGTGTATGTATATATCCATAATAATTATTTTAGAATTAGAAACTCTATGGGATTCAAAAATATTTTTCTACATGTTAAAAGGACTTGATCTTTAACTGGAAAAGGATTCTCTCTTGCTCCAGTTTATGAAAACGGATATGTTAAAGAAAGTATTTTTAAATTTTTAAGTGTATAAAGGACTACATAGTTATTTTAATACTTCAGTTAGGGGAATTAACAATTTTAAAATATGAAAAGAAACACTTAGTTGTCAAAATCCACTTGTTTATGCGTGAAGTTTCAATCTACTTAAGTCATGTGAAATGAACTTTGACGGTCATGGCATCCACAGATAGAGAGATCTAATATGATTAGGTCATGCAGAAGACTAAATAGTCTTCCAGAATTATAACATTGTGTTTATATTATTTTTTGAAAGCTCTGAAGCCTTCTATTTTCTTAACAAAAATAATGTCCTCATTATTCTTTCTCAAACCAGCAATAAGGTCCCAATAGGGAAATCTCTTGTGCTTGGAAAACAACACATCTTGCAAGATTATTTCTACTCTGCAATATCAAAAATATGTAGTCTCCACTCTGATTTCTTTTTACATTAACATTTGCTTGGGTTGTAGGCAATTTTGAAAATAGGGACAATATAATAAATTCCTTATCATGTAACACACTCATTAGTTTGTTCTTGCCATTTTGCCTACTTTTACCTACTATGGCTTCTAAATACATTTTAAGTACAAGTGAATAATCCACAATTTCCAAATTCAGATTAAATTCCTAATACCCACATTTTGGAGACACTAGGCTTCATCTAGACAATTTCAATATCTTACTTCGGTAGCAGATAATTGGCTATTACACTTGGGTATATGTTTTCTTTTGTCCGAGATAGAAAGGAATATGGATGTTGCAAATGGACTTTTCACAATTTTATAGAATTGTGAAAGCTTTAGATTCTACTGTGAGTTTTAGTAACGTGGCGGGTCACATAATGAACTATTCAGTTTTACCTGTACAGAGGGATATTTCTGTGCTCATTCTAATTCCTCACATCCCAGTCCCTGTACCCAACTGTTTGCTTTGACTCCCTGGACAGAGTAACTTCCTTTTTCAGAGGTAGCAGTTACCCTCCACATTGGCAAATACAGAGTCATTTGACCTTTAAACAACTTCTAAAAGTGTTGACCTCTCCGTAATCACTTTCTTCCTTTGGCTTTTAAGACTGTGAGTTCTTCTTCCTCACTGCAGGCCTCTCACCTCTCTTTTGTTGGATCCTCACCTTCTTCAAATGTTTCCATACTGTTGGGATCAGTGCTGGGCCCTCCTCTCTTCGCTGCTGCACCCTCTCCTTAGAGCAGCAGTTCTCAACCTGTGGGTCGCGACCCAGAGAAACTAAAAGGGCGCAGCATTAGGAAGGTTGAGAACCGCTGCCTTAGAGAATCACGTTTAGTTCTATTGCTTTACATATTTATTTAATGTAAATCAGATGTCTCATTGGCACCTCAGGAATAATAAGTCCAAAATGGAAAGTCCAAATGAAAAGTTTGATTTTTACCCCACATGGAAACACGTGGGGTAAAGACTCTATGTTAGTTTTTAATCCTACCAACAGGGTAAAAGTGTTCCTTTCTCTCCACATTCATGCCAGCATCTTCAACTTTGGGACTTTGGGCTATTCTCACGGGAGTTAGGTAGTATCTCAAGGGAGTTTTGATTTGTGTTCTCTGATGATTAGGGATGATAAGTATTTTTTCATGTGTTTGTTGGCCATTCATCTGTCCTCTTCAGTGAAGGTTCTGTTCGTATCTCTCACCCATTTATAAATGGATCGTCTTTTCTTGTTGCTTAATTTGAATTCTTTATAGATTCTAATTATCAGCCCTTTGTCATATTTATAGCATGCAAATATCTTTCTTCTCCCATTCTGAAGGGTGAATGTTTTCTTTAGTAGTTGTGCCCTTAGTTTTGCAGAAGCTTTTTAATTTGATCATATCCCATTTATTTATTTTTGGTTTTGCTGCAATTGCCAAAATGTTCTTCATCATAAAATCTTTTCCCAGGCTGATTTTGTCAAGAGTGTCTCCCACACTTTCATCTAGGGTTTTTATTGTTTTGTGTCTTAAATGTAAATCTTTAATTTAGCAAGGGTCAATTTTTTTAAGTGGTGAGGGGGGTAGGTCCAGTTTCAGTCTTCAACATGTGGCTAGCCAGTTCTCCCAGCACTATTTTTTAAATAGGGATTCTTTTCTCCATTGTTTCCAGATATTTTAAAAATTTCTCTTGTGATTTCTTTTTCATTGATTCCCTGGTTATTTAAGAGGGTGTTGGTTCATTTCCATAAATTTTCCAGTTTTCCTTCTGTTTCTGATTTCTAACTTCATCAGTGTGTGGTCCTAGAGGTATTTTGTATAATATCTACCTTTTAGAAATATAGATAGATTTAGGGGCAGAGGATCATTACTGAGTCTACTACATCCACTAATTTCTATCTAGTATTTTAAGACAAAATATAGAGTCCTCCTTAATCATTTTCCTTTTTTATTACCCTCCTATGATACATCAGCAAATCCCATTGGTTATTCAAAGCTATGACTTCCTTTCAATATACACTGTGACTTTCAACAAACCACTCCCTATTACATAATCTTATCCTTGAATTTTTTGTTTGCAGTCCTTGCTTTTACATTGCCAATCTCCACTGTTAATTCTTGAAGACATTTTGTTTAGTGCTTTGTCTGCAATAACTAAAACAGAGTCTGGCACACAGAAATCATAGATTTTTCTGAGTGAATTTTTTTTTTTTTTATGAACAGATGCTTCCCACTTGCTTATGCTTTGTATAGGCCAGCGAACTACATATACCCATTGAAGAAATCCTCACAACACCTCCATGAAGTAGGCACTGCTAATTTCCCAATCCTCAAAATTAGAGAATAGAGGAACAAAGACTAAATTTCCTGCCCAGTGTCACACATCTAAAAAGCAATGATCTTAAATTTGAACCCAGACAGTCTGGCCATAACATCTGGATTCTTAGACTGAACCATGCAGCTTCTTTTTTAATTTTTCCTCTTTTAAAACTCATTGCCTCCCATGAAGCATTTATGTTTTTAAGGTAGATGTCATATTTGAACACATTTTCCCGTAATGTCCCCCCCATAACCACTTTTTCCCCCTTTAAAACAAATGTGACCAACTTATTATATAGACCTAACTCAGAAGGACAAAAATTACAGAATGACTTTTTTATTTTCTAATTGCTGCTACTAATTCTGCCAAATCTCATCCTTTTTCTCTGCTACAGACCTCTCAACAAAAGTCCCCAGACACTTACTAAAAGACCATTCTATTTAACATGTGAATCACATATCTGTCTCCAGTGTCTGGTCTTAATTATTGTCAGTTCTCTTTGTTTATAGCATTAAGTCTAAGCTAGCAGGGTCTTTTGCTGATATAAGGAAACAGCATCTATTCTCCTAAACGGTGTGAATGCTACTTGGAGATTAAATCAACACTGCAAATACTAATATGTTAGCATACTTACTCAAGAGCCAGCAATTTCCTCATTTGCTGACTCAGAAAAATAATTACCCTGATAAATTGGTGGAAAACTGCAAGAATGGAGGAAAAGGACCACTTACATAAACTTGTCAAGAGAACAAAAATGAGAAATTTCAATGGTTTCAGAGAAGATAAAGGACTTGAACTATTAGAACTTGTTGAAAACTGGATGTGAGTGTTGATTGAGGATGAAGATTCAAGGATGACTTCTAGGTTTCTGGCAAATAGGAGTGCTATATACTGACACAGCCCACCTGGATGAAGGGAGCTTGGAAGAAAAAAAAAATGACTCCATATTAAAATCCTAGATTTCAAGCCCTGCCATATGGATACATATCATAAATCACATGTCCTAAAGACTCCTTTGGGCATAGGAAGGAAGTCATTGGAAATTTGCACCAGAAATGGCTTTAGAAAAGTGAAAGGAAAATAGAACATTTACAAATTGATCATTCCTACACAAATGACCTTGTCTACGTCAAACTGTATTTCATACTACAGGAAGCATTGAGTCCTCTCGCAATACAATTCTTCTTTTTCTTTATTGGAACTTACAAGTTCTTACAGTGAATTATTATCTGCTATTCTAAAGATTATGGCAGTATTGTTTTGTTAATAATTTATCAAAAAGCCTAAAAGAGTTCTTCAGATAAACGTGTGTCATTCTTACAAAATTATTGTAGCCTATGATTTTTTTAAAATCTCAAAAATGGCTAGGCATGATGGCACATGGCTGTCGTCTTAGATACTTGAAAGGCTGAGGCAAGAGGATCACTTGAGCCTAGATGTTCCCAGCTGCAGGGAGCTCTGATCCTGCCAGCACACTGCAGCCTGTGTGACAGAGCAAAACCTCTTCTTAAAAAAAAATAAATAAAATAAAAAATAAAAACCATCTCACAAAGATTGCATGAGTCAACTTACTTTCCATGCAGTTTAGTGTTCACACACTGTGGACAAATCTCTTACTAAAAACAATTTCAAATGAGCAAAATGCAATAGAAAAAAAAAAAAAGCCACTTTAATAATTTACCTCTTATTTCAGTCACTTAACGCTACTATAACAAAGTACCATAGAGTGAATGGATTCTAAAGAAAAGGAATTTATTTTTCACAGTTCTGGAAATCTGAGCTCAGGATGCCAGCATCACTGGGTTCTGGTGAGGGCCCCCTTCTGGGTTACAGATGGCCGACTTCTAGCTGTGTCCTCACATGACAGAGAGAGAGAGGAAGCAAGCTCTCCTGGGACCTTTATGAGAACACTAATCTCATTCATAAGGATTTCACTCTTATGACCTCATCTAATCCTAATTACCTCCCAGAGATCCCACCTCGTAATACTATCACTTTAGGGGGTAGAGTTTCAAAATGTGAATTTTGAGGGGACACTGGCATTTACTCCATAATACCCCTGAACTGGAAAGAAATTAAGGAAATTTTTAGATGCCAAAACCAGAGTGAAAACAGGAAGCCAGAATATTAGGCTGACTCTGAAGATCCACTTATGCTTAATCCTAGTAACCGCGTTCAGACTTTGCAAATCACAAAGATTCTATGGACAGAAAACAAAGCCTAAGGCCTTTGTGAAGTGGGAACTCTTACAGGACAGCCCTGGATAAAGCAAGAACTCCAAAGGAATGTAGGTTCAGCTTGAAGGGGAAAGAGAAATGAATCTGCACCATAAAAGGAGAAAGAAAGAAAATGTGTCGGTATTAACTTTAGTATTAATATTAGATGGAGATAAAAAAATCCCTGAGAATCCGTAAAGCACAGCAAAGCAAACCCTCATATGTGTTTGCAGCAGCAGTTTACCCTGTGAAGTCCCAATTCCTCAAGAAGTTTATTTTAAGGTGGCTGACATATGCAAATGTAAGTCCTCTTTGAAAGAATGCACCTTCAAATCAGGCCTCAAAAAAATCTATAAATTTCAACAAATATAATTTAATAGTAAACAAAAATCAGAAAATGTAAAAGGAAATAGACTTCATGAATAAAATACAATAAAAACCTTAAAGAGCAGAATGAGATGTATAAATTTGTGTCATATGCAGAGAATATAAAAATAATTATGGCTAAAATGTTTAAACATATAAAATTGGGATTTAAAACTATGAGTAAAGAAGATGAAGGCCAGGTGTGTGGTGGCTCACACCTATAATCCTAGCACTCTGGGAAGCTGAGGCACAAGGATTGCTTGAGGTCAGGAGTTTGAGACCAAACTGAGCAAAGTGAGATCCCGTGTCTGCTTAAAAACTGAAATATTAATCCGGTATAGTGGCATGTACCTATAGTCCCAGCTACTCCCATGAGTTTGAAGTTGCTATGAGCTAGGCTGAGACTGACCATGGCACTCTAGCTTGGATGACAGAGCAAAACTCCAACAAAAAATAAAAATAAAAATATGACTATAAAATTGGTTAGGCACATTTTTTTAAAGAAACAAATATGATTTTTGGAAATGTAACTGAAAATAATCAGTTGAAACTAAGAAGAAAATAAAAGAAAGAAATGGCAAGTAAGAAAAAAAGAACACAAAAAAAGATGGCATAAATGAATCAAAAGATAATTATTTTAATAAATACTTAAAGTCTAAAATCTGTAGTTAAAAGACAAAAATTGTCAGATTAAATTTTGAAAATAATCCACGTATATCATGTCCAAAAGAGACAATATATAAAACATAAGATTCAGAATACTGGACAAAGAATGGAGAACTCTTCCAGAAAGACATAGATGATGATGATGATGATGAAAGTTGATTTTCACTTGAAAGCAAAAAAATAAAAATAAAAAGATTTGGGATTTGTGAAAGCCATAAAATAATTACAAAAAAAAATTCAATTCATCAAAAAGGTATTGCAATTTTAAAATTATATGAACTCAAGAATATAGCTCCAAAACTATAAAGGAAAAAAAAAAAGTGAAGAATCGTTGACAAATTCATCATCATAGTGAGAAATTAAACACAAACTTATAAAGTCAACTGACTTCAATCAAAGTATTGAGGTCATGAATGGGGAAAACTATTCTAAAGAAATGGTGCTAAAACAACTACATATTTATATAGAAAACAAAAAGAGAAAAGGAAACTTGGCCCCACCCTCACATTATAAACAGAAATTACCACAAAATGGATTAGGGATCTAAACAAAAACACTAAAACTCTAAAACATAAACCAAAAGCAAAATCTTCATTACTTTGTGGTAACTAATGATTCTTTATGTAAGTAATGATTCTTTACTACTTTTCAAAATTACTAACCCTAAAAAAAAGATATATTGGATCGAACTAATAATACTATTTCTCTTTGAAAGGCACCATTGAGAAAATTGAAATGATGAAATCCACAGTTTCAGAGAAAATATTTGTAATAAACTAATTTTCAAACATAAACTATAGTTTCAGGCTCGGTGTCTGTAGCACGGTGGGTACAGCGCCAGCCACATACACCGAGGCTGGTGGGTTCAAACCTGGTTGAAGCAAACTGAAACAACTACAACAAAAAAAGAGTCGGGCATTGTGACAGGCACCTGTAGTCCCAGCTACTTGGGAGGCTGAGGCAAGAGAATCACTTTAGCCCAAGAGTTGGAAGTTGCTTTGACCTATGACGCCACAGCACTACAGCACTCTACCCAGGGCGACATAGTGAAACTCTGTCTCAAAAACAAAAAAAACCCCTGTAGTTTCATAGAAAACATTTGCAATTAATGTATATATTTACACAAAATATATTAAAATGTCATTTTCTTAAATATTTAATACACATAAATAAATATTCTTAACTGGACACAGTAAAGTGAACATTATTTATTACCCATCCTAAGGAAAATAACTTTTTTTGTACATCAAAAGTAACCTGTGCCCCTCCTTTTCTATTTTTAGTATAGTTTGTGTCAGACCTGTAGTAAGTAATTTTACTCAGATGTTTACATATTACATTTTTATTTGTGGGAATATTTTAAATTCCAACTTGTCAAATTTCACTTGTCAAATTTATTGGCCTAAAATTATATATAATATTTTCTCATCACGTAGCATCTATAAGACCAATATTACATCCCTTATTTCTGTATTTTAAATTTTTGTCTTTCGATTTTTCTTAATCAGGCAAACTGGACTTTTATCATGTATATAATATTTTCAGGTAACCAACCTTCGGTACTATTGATTGCTTCTACATATGTTTTAAACACAAAAATCATCTTGCTTTAGTCAATGACACTGTAAATAATTTTAATAGGAATAAGTATTTTATTTTTTTATACATTTGCCAGTACCCAATATTTGTCTTTCCTTCATATAAAATGCCCATTTCTATCAGGAACCATTTCATTTCAGCCTGAAGAACATCCTTTGACATTTTTTGTAGGGGCTGATTTTACAAATTTCTTTGAAAATAAAATTATTTTGCATTTGTGTCTGAAGGATATTTTCACTGGCTACAGAATTCTAAATGTTTGTTTTGTTTTCTTTTGTGTTATTTTATCTCTCTAAATGGGATATTTCATTGTCCTCTGGCTTGTATTAGTTAGGAAGGTCTATCTAGTGAATTCTTAAATCTTTTTACACCTCTACATAATATGCCTTTTTGTCGCTGGACATTGTAAACACTGTTATCCCTATCATTAGGTTTCAGCAGTTTGATAATTGCTATCATCTCTAATATTCTTGGATCTCATTTTATTGACTGATTTTTCCCCCTTATCATGATAGGTCATAGTTTCTGACTTGTTTGCACACCTAGTACTTTTTGGTTACTCACTGGACACTATTAACATGACATTGGTGATTGGGGGTATTTTATTGTTGAGTTTTATTGTGCTGGACAGTTAACTTGTAGATCTGCTAGAATTCATGAGACTTTTAAAAATCTTTGATAGGGTAAATGCAAAGTAGCCTTTGCTGTGGACCTAGTTTGACCTTGTTTCTCATGTATAGTCTTTCTAGGTCCTCCACTAAAGGCTGTGTTCAGTAAGATCTCTCTACTCTGATTGTATAGAACTCCTATGTCTTCCATTCCTACCTGTGCAAGCACCAGAGGTTATAAAATTTAGAGGTCCCAGGTTCTTGCTCTTTTTTCAGCTCTGAGGAGTTATGCCTACTTATTTGCGGTTTAACATTATCCTAGGCTCAAAGGAACCATTTGGGAGGTCAACCGTTGTGTAGCTCGTTCTTCTCCAGCCCGCCACAAAACAGATTCCACCTGGTTTAGTGGATCTGAGTGCCGTTCTCTGTGTCTGCATCTCACTGAAGCCCTCATCATCTGTGCTCTGTGTGGGTTCTCCCTCCTGGGAGGGATCTGGTAAATATCTTCAGGCAGAAAGCCAAGCAATTTTAGAGATTATAGCGTTTGTCCTCTTAGGATGATAGTTCTCTGCTGTCAGTTATACAGTGTCTGAGAACATTGTTGTGTTTTTCTTTGTTTATGATGTGACAGCTAATATGGTTTTAGTTACTCAATTATAGCCAGAAATAGGATTTCTAAGAACACATTTTTTAAAATTAATTAATACAAACAAAAACCAAAAAAAATTTGCATAAGCAAAGTCCTGCTTCTTCATCTAAGGTTGCTGCTAAGCTAAAACATTGTGTAAATTTGAAAATATATATGGGTACAGTTTTCTGGGGAATACAGAATGTCAAAAATACAAATTGAGACTAAATTTCATACTCAAAAAACCCCCCAGGGTTTTTTTGAAAGGCATTTTTAGTGGATATTTTCAGGAAATATTTATTTATAATCGTGTCCTGAAAATGTATTGAAACACAAGGGGAAAAAATGTAATTGTACTGACCACAGTACACATTTATGCCAAAAAGATTCCTCAAAATATTTAATAGATATTTGGGAACTACTTTACCTTTTAGGCATAAGTATTAATTATTATTTTATCAATTTAGCATAGTCTAAAATACATCTGTGTATAACTAATAAGTAAATGAAAAAAGTCTTCAAGTTTAATAGCAATTAAAGAGATCCCTTATAAAATAATAGATTGTTTAAAACTTAACTTCTGATGTTTCTTCTCATCCAATGTTTTTTTGAGTTTTACCATCTCATTATTTATCATCTAAACTCACCTCCTTTCTCATCCTAGAATCCTGACATTAATCAGGAAAACCAAATCATCACCATTTGTATCAATTTTACTCCTGAATATGTCTTATTGTTGTCCAATACCTTAATCCAAGCCAGTTGGGCTACAATGTTAGCGTTGTATCCTATCTAAATGTATCCTAATTTACAATAATCCATTTCTCACCTAATATTTTTCTTTTTTTTAATTAAGTCATTTGTACATAGATCATGAATACATTTATGCCATTGTGGGATTCATTGTATTGATTATTTGTACAAATTAGAGTGCTTACATCCTACTAATCAACATAGCCTTCACCTCATTTATCCAATTACAGTGTTAAGACATTTGTATTCTGCACCTGATAGATCCAACTTGTACTTGCAATATGCTTCATAGGTATGGTCCCACCATTAATCCTTCCTCTATTGACACACCCCTCTCCCTCCTCCTCCCCTTCCCCTTCCCACCTTCATCCTGGGCTATAGTTGTGATTCATCTTTCATATGAAAGTATGAGTGATTATAAATTGTTTTCATAGTAGTACTGAGTACATTGGATTTTTTTTTTTACATTCCTGAGATACTTTACTAAGAAGAATATTTTCCAGCTTCATCCATGTAAACATAAAAGAGATAAAGTCTCTATCTTTTTTAATGCTGCATAGTATTCCATGGTATACATATACCATAATTTATTAATCCATTCATGGGTCAATGGGCACTTGGGCTTCTTCCATGACTTGGCAACTGGTCCATGAACAATGTGGTGCAAATATCTTTGTTGACAAAATGTTTTTTGGTCTTTTGGATATACACTTAGAAGAGGAATTGCAGAATAAATGGCAGGTCTACATTTAGATCCCTGAGTGTTCTCCAAACTTCCTTCCAAAAGGAACATACTAGCTTGCATTCCCACCAGCAGTACAAAAATGTCCCCTTTTCTCCACATCCATGCCAACATCTGTAGTTTTGGGATTTTGTGATGCGGGCTATTCTTATTGAAGTTAGATGGTATCTCAGAGTAGTTTTGTTTTGCATTTCTCTGATGATTAAAGATGATGAGCATTTTTTCATGTCTGTAGACTATGCACCTGTCTTCTTCAGAGAAACTTCTATTCATGTCTCTTGCCCACAATGAATTGGGATCACTTGTTTTTTTCTTATTAATAAGTTTGAGTTCTCTGTGGATTCTGGTTATTAGACCTTTGTCAGAAATATAACTTGCAAAAATCCTCTCCCATTCTGAGGGCTGTCTATTTGCTTTACTTGGTGGGTTCTTGGCAGTGCAGAAGCTTTTTAGTTTAATCAGATCCCAGTAATGTATTTTTGGTGTTGCTTCAATTGCCCGGGGTGTCCTCCTCATAAGGATTCTCCCAGGCCAATTTTTTCAAGTGTTTCCCCTGTACTCTCTCCAAGAATTTTTATAGTTTTATGTCTTAAGTTTAAATCATTTAGCTACTAAAAGTCAATTTTTGTTAAAGGAGAAAGATGTGGATCCAGTTTCAGTCTTCTACAGGTCACTAGCCAATTCACCCAACACCATTTGTTAAATAGGGAATCTTTCTCACAATTTATATTTTTGATAGGCTTATCAAAGATCAAATGATGGTAAGTGTCTGGGTTCACCTCTTGGTCTTCAATTCTGTACCATACATCTACCTCTCTATTTTTGTGCCAGTACCATGCTATTTTGATCACTATCAATTTATATTATAGTATAGTTTGAAATCTGAAAGCATGATTCCTCCTGATTTGTTTTTATTTCTGTGTAATGTCTTGGCTATTCAAGGTTTTATTTGTTTCCATATAAAATGAAGTACTAATTTTTCCAGATCTTTAAAGTATGACAGAGGTGCTTTAATGGGGATTGCATTAAATCTGTAGATTGCTTTGGGTGGTATGGACATTTTAACAATGTTGATTCTTCCCAGCCATGAGCATGGTGTGTTTTTCCATTTGTTGACATCTTCAGCAATTTCTTTTCTCAGAGTTTCATAGTTCTCTTTATAGAGATCTTTCATGTCCTTTATTAGGTACACTCCCAGATATTTCATCTTCTTTGGCACTATTGTAAAGGGAGTAGAGTCCTTGATTGTTTTTTCTCCTTAATTATTGTTGGTATATATAAAGGCTACAAATTTGTGTGTTAATTTTGTATCCTGAGACACTGCTGTATTCCTTGATCACTTCCAGAAGTTTTGTAGTTGAGTCCCTGGGGTTTTCCAGATATATAATCATATCATCTGTGAAGAGTGACAGTTTGATCTCCTCAGGTCCTATTTGGATCCCCTTGATTGCCTTCTCTTGCCTGATTGTGATGGCTAAGACTTCCATTACAATGTTAAAAAACAGTGGTGACAATGGGCCTCCTTGCCTGTTTTCTGATTTGAGTGGAAATGATATCAATTTTACTCCATTCAATACGATATTGGCTGTGGGTTTTTGTAGATAGCCTCTATCAGTTTAAGAAATGTTCCTTCTATACCTATTTTCCTAAGTGTTCTGATCAAGAAAGGATGCTGGATATTATCAAAAGCTTTTTCTGTATCAATTGAGAGAATCAAATTGTCTTTGTTTTTTAATTTGTTTATGTGATGTATTATATTTGTGGATTTACGTGTATTGAACCATCCTTGGGACCCTGGGATGAAACCCACCTGGTCAAACTGTATAATTTGTTTGACATGTTGTTGTATTCTGTTTGCTAGGATCTTATTGAATATTTTTGCATCAATATTCCTTAGAGATGTTGGTCTATAATTTTTTTTTTCTTGTTGGGTCTTTTCCTGGTTTGAGAATCAGGGTGATATTTCCTTCATGGAATATTTTGGGAAGTATTCCTTCTTTTTCTGTTTTGGAAAAGGTTAAGTAATATGGCACTAGTTCCTCTTTAAAGGTTTGGTAGAATTCTGATGTGAAGCCATCTGGACTCACACTTTTCTTTTTGGGGAGATTTCTTATAGTTGATGCTATTTCAGAACTTGTTATAGGGTTGTTCAACATTTCCAGTTCCTTTTGGTTAAGTCTAGTAAGGTGGCATGTTACCAAGTATTGATCTATTTCCTTTAGATTTTCATACTTCTGAGAATAGAGTTTTATATAATATTCATTAATGATTTGTTGAATTTTCAAGGAGTCGGTTGCTATTTGGCCTTTATCATTTCTGATTGATGAAATTAGGGATATTACTCTTCTGCTTCTGGTTTGGTTAGCCAAAGGTTTATCTATTTTATTGACCTTTTCAAAAAACCAACTTTTTGATTGATGATATATTGTATGATTCTTTTGTTTTCAATTTCATTTAGTTCTGCTCTAATTTCGGTTATTTCTTTTCTTCTGCTGGGTTTGGGGCTGGAATGTTCTTCCTTTTCCAGGTGCTTGAGATATCCCATTAAGTTGTTGACTTCCTCTGTTTTGTTCTTTTGAGGAAGCCTTACAACACTATAAATTTCCCGGTTAGGACTGCCTTTGTGATATATCAGAGGACCTGGTAATTCATGTCTTCATATTGTTTTTTTCCAAAAATTTGGTAATTTCCTTCTTAATCTCATCTATCACCCAGCTATCATTCAGCATGAGGTTATTTAGTTCCCATGTTTTTGTATGAGTATGTGGATTCCTATTGTTACTGAGTTCAACTTTTATTCCATGATGGTCTGAGAAAATACAAGGAATGATTTCTATTCTTTTAAATTTGCTGATGTTAGACTTGTGACCTAAGATGTGATCAATTTGGAGGATGATCCATGGGCTGATAAGAAGAATGTGTATTCAGTTTTGTTAGGATGAAATGTTCTGTAGATGCCTGTTAAGTCTAATTGTTGAATGGTTAAGTCTAAAATTTCTTTGCTTAGCTTCTTTTTGGAGGATCTATCCAACACTGCCAAAGAGGTGTTAAAATCTCAGACTATTATGGTGCTGGAGGAAATCACATTGCTCATGTCTGTTAGAGTTACAACCGGAATGCACCTCTACAAATTGAGGTGCATTCTGGTTGAGTGCATGAATGTTAATAATTGAAATCTCGTCATATTGAGTATTGCCCATAACAAATATGAAGTGACCATCCTTATCTTTCCTTAATTTTGTTGGTTTAAACAAAAGTAAGGAAAAGTACATTAACATTTATGTATCTGAGAATAAAATTGCCAATACATATTGTACCTACAAATAAAATCGCAACACCTGCTTTTTTTCTGTTTTTCATTTGCCTGAATTATAGATGACCATCCCTTCACCCAGAGTCTATGTTTATCTTTTAAGGTAAGGTGAGATTCTTGAATACAGCAGATGTCTGGCCTGAGTTTTGTATCCAGTTGGCAAACCTATGCCTCTTTGGAGGGCAATTTGAGCCATTCACAGTAATTGAGAGTATTTTGGGTATAGAGTTTTTCAAAAGTTCAGTGGACATTTTTAATCCTTTTACCACTATGGAAGTTGGAATTTGATCAAAAGTTTCTGCATGAGTTTACTTTGGTATTGGAGGATTGTGCTGTTCATTTTGGAAGATAGGTCTGAAAATATCCTGGAGACCTGGTTTGGTTATGGCAGATTTCTTCAACATGTGCATGTCATTAAAATACTTAATTTAATTAAATTCAATTAAAAATACTTAATTTAATTGCCTTTAATTAATTTAATTAATGCTTGATTTAATTACATTTAATTAAAATACTTAATTTCTCTGGATACAGGATCCTGGGTTGAAAGTGATTTTGTTTAAGGAGATTAAAGATCAATGATCACTCTCTTTTAGCTTGAAAGGTTTAAGCAGAGAGATCTGCAGTCATTCTAATATTCTTCCCTTTGTAGGTAATGGTTTTCTTATGTCTGGCTGTTTTCAGAATCTTCTCTTTCATATTAACTTTAGTGAAATTAATTATGATGTGTTTTGGGGATGTCTTATTCGGGTTGAGTCATGCTGGGGTTTTGAAACTGTCTGCTATCTGAATTTCAGAATCTCTTGGCATGTCTACAAAGTTCTCCTTGATTATTTGGTGAAGTAGAGCATCTATATCCTTCGAAGCAACCTCATTGCCTCCAGGAATTCCTAAAAGACGCATATTAGATCTCTTTGAATTATCTCAGTGCTCTCTGAGAGAATAATCCGTTTTTGTTCTCCACTATCTTTCTCTTTGAGTATTTGGGAGCATTCAAAAGCTTTGACTTTGATGTCATAGATCCTTTCTTCTGCCTGCTCCATTCTGTTATGGAGGGATTCTACTGTATTTCTCAGATATTTGAGGGCTGCAGGTTCTCGCCTCAATGTGTCAAAATCTTTGGTGATTTTTTTCTTCAAATTTGCTGAATTCTTGAGACATCTTGTGAAATACTCCTTGAAATTCTAATTCCATTTTTACCTCCATTCTGTTGATATTATTTGCTATCCAAATTCTGAAATCAATTTCTGACATCTCAGCCATTTGTTTATGAATGGGATCTTGTGGTGTGTCTGCCATGTCATTCCTTGGGGGAATTGATCTACTCTGATTATTCATGTTGCCAGTATTTTTCTGCTGATTCCACCTCATGATTGTTTTTCGCCAGTTGGCTAGATGGGCACGTAAGGTGAAATTGGATAGGGAGCTCCTGGAGTTGTGGTTAACCAGCTCTTTGTCAAGGATCTGGGACTGGTGACTGCAGCTTTTTCCCCTACAGCTTTGCAAAGGACTCATACAATATTACAGTCTGAGGCTGAGGAGACCTGCTTGGTGTGGTGGGATTGTGTGGCTCTGTCTTGGATTCACCTGGTCCTTGTCCATTCCTAGTGGATCAGTGACTCTGGTTTGAAGTCTCAGCTGTGGAGAAATACAGGCAACTAAGACACCCCACCCCACTCCCCATGGACAAAAACTGGAAAAGGAAGATCAACCCTTCATGTTACCACACAACCTGGTTACCACCAGAGAGGGTCCTTGGGTGATTGGTCCAGGTTAGGAGTTCCAAACCAATTGACCCAATCAGTACGAACTTTCAAGTGGGAGAGTTCAAAAGGTCTCTAGCAACTAGATGGCAGAGGTCTACTAGCTGCTCAAATTTGGCTCACACTGTGTTCTGTGGAGTCAGAAACGGCCACCCAGTGGCAGAGTTGGACCAGGGGGCTGTGTCTCTTTCTCCACTTTGCTCCTCTTTCACACCCAGTCACTGGTAACCCCACAGGACTGAGGTCTTGTTCTCCAATAAGCAGATGTTCCAGGGGTTTGTGCCTGTCAGAGTCAAAGGAAGGTCAGTGCCCCCTTGGCCCAGCCACTACCCTATGCCACCAGCTGGCTGGGAGAGCTGCAGGCCCGCCTGCCTTGGGTACTCAATAGCCACTGGGCAGTGTTCCATCTGAACTCATTCTAAACCTGAGGATAATAAGTCAGCAAATGTTTTCCTCACTCAGCCACTGCACCTTTGCCCCATTCGCTCTACAGCACCAGTATCCCTATAGAGTGAGGTCTGGTTTCCTCTGGCAGTCCTCAGAGTTGGGGAGGTGTCTCTCCAATATTAGACCCCAGCAGATCACTCTATTATTGATGAATCTTTGTGGGAAGTGTCCCTGTGCAGCTCCCAGGCAACTGTCATGGCCTGGGAGTCGGCTGGAGGAGCAGCTCCGGGACAGTGGGGCATAGGGATTCAGAAGCAGGGCGGGGCATGCTGCACATGGTTCTGGGAGTGCAGGGCACCCAGTGACTTTGGCATGGCGGGTACTTGGCCCACGACTCTGGCAGGGCGGGGCTTGGCTCAGAGGCTCCAGCAGGGTGGGCACAATCAGAGGCTCTGGCAGGGCAGGGTGCTTGGCAAGCGGCTGTGGCTAGGTGGGGTGGTTGGCTCTAGCCACTCTAGGGGGATGGGGCACATGGCTCTGGCAGAGCCAGGCACAGGGCACCCAGCTCCAGCAGGGCGGAGCCCATGGTGCGCAGTGTCTCTAGCAAGGCAGGGCATGCTGAGAGGGCTCTGGTTGGGCACAGCACAGGGTGCATGGCCCTGGCAGGGTGGCCTGTGGTGCTTGATGTGGCAGGGCAGAGGCACTGCTCATGAGTGTCCTCCCCCAGTCTTTGCAGGGGTTAGGCTTCTGGACTATCAGACAAGGGGGAAAGGGTGGACTAGAAGTTCAGAATGGCAGAGAAAATGTTAGTTCAATTTTCCCGCCTGGCAAGAGAGTGCTCAGGGTCACAACAGGATCCCTCTGGAGAAGTAGTCTCCACTTCCTAAGCTCTCTCCCTTGGGGTGAGACAAGAGGTCCTCAATTCACTGCTCACCTGTAGAAAACCTACAGGAGCAAACAAAGACAAAACAAACAAACAAACAAAAAAACACTACTTTCTTGGGGGAGGGGATGGACACTTTTCCTTTGGGATGAATTTTGTACCTGAAGTTTGTTTTCTTGGAGTCATAGCTTGCCTCAGCAGAGGTGACCTGCAGTTATCACTCTTCTTTCTCAGCTCAGCTCCCAGTCTTCAGCTTAATTGGGTAATTTCTGGTAATTATCCTTCCCTCTGGATGGGAACTTCAGTTGAAAGCTGGCTTCAGTCTGCCATCTTGCCCCTACCCCCCATATTTTTCAAGAATTGTCATTTTTTCTCCCTTTTTATTTCTTTAGGAAAACTCTGAAAATACTAACAAAGGTTATAAAGTCTGGCTGTTTCTTACCTTTCTAGCCTCTTCTTTTCATGATTTGTGGCAGCAAGTTTGGCTTCATGCACAGTTGTGTCCTGATCCTGATCAAGCTACAGTGAACTCTCAGAGCTTTTCCATTTGTAGCAACCTCAGTTTTGATGGTTATTTTTCTGCTTCCCTTATTTCTTCTGGCTAACTTCCTCAGTAAGCAGTACCCTGCAGGCAGGCCTTTTTTAACTCCTGCACACAAGTGTCAGCAGGTTATCACGAGTGACATGACTTGTTCAATGCCTGGTTGGTTCTCCACTTAAATGATGAGTTCCGTGAGGGCAGAGAACATATATGTTGCTCATTTTGTGGTTTCCATTACTTGGAGTACTACCTGAGTTATAGCTGATACTTGATAATTTATTATTCTATCTTGATTAAATGTTAGATGAGAAAAGTTTCCTTCAAGGACGGATTCAAAACTGCATACCCTTTGTTACAATTACAAGGGCAGGAATAGAAGCAACCTTTATGAAAATCAATTCAAAACAATTTTTCACAATCTTAAATATTTATTTGTCTCTGTAATTCCAAATTTTAGATGTGTTTTTCAAGGGAAATGCTCAGATATAACACATAGTTAGTGTAGAGTTTATTTAAGCATTATTTATAATATAAAAACTTAGAAATCCTCAAATATCCAATAAATAAATTGGATTGGCTTAATAATTAGCAAGATTTATCAGCTTATCTTGTCAAAATATGTTCATATATTCTAGCGGATCTTCACATACCTATATTTGAAATGAGAAATAATGGTTTAAATTTAAGAAGAAGACAAAAGATTTGGGAGGAAAATAAAAGGAACTCCTTATTTTAAAGTGATAG
Source organism: Loris lydekkerianus (assembly GCA_963574355.1). Lineage (NCBI taxonomy): Eukaryota > Metazoa > Chordata > Mammalia > Primates > Lorisidae > Loris > Loris lydekkerianus. Next base: position 10,397 of record CAUYPK010057752.1, on the reverse strand, counting down.
CCATAACATTTCACTTCCATTTCATGAATCTTATTCAAATAATACCAAACAGCTCATAAAAGAAAGAAAAAAAATATATATATAAATAACATTATTCTTCAAAATCCTGATGGTTATTTAAGGGTAAGAAGTAGTATCTACCTTCCATTCTTGTTAACAGCTAACATAATGGGGAGATGTTAAAAGATCCTGAGTCTGTTTAAAACCAACATGTTGTCTTTCAATTGTTTTGTAATGCATATAACTCTGCCATTCTAATGTTAGTTAACATATTGTTTAATGATTCTTCTTTAATGACATACTTTCCCCATGCACATAAGAGATACAGAGTATGCATTAGATGTAAGGCCAGTATTCAGGGTGCTCACTGGATCCCTGGAGAGACAAAACAGATGTGCATAACCTTGGCATAATAATGTATATAGAGCAAAAGACTAAGGGCCAAAATAAAGGGGACAGACATCAAATATCCAAGGAAGTTGAGGGAGGCAAAGATGAATGTGGCTGGACTCTGTAGTTGGAGACAGCTTCAAACAAAAGAAGATGTGGGGCAATTTGACGTGACTGTGAACATTTCCTAAAAAGAGATGCCTCAAGTTTTACATCAGAGGCCTGGTGAGGTATCTCATGGCTGTACTCCTAGCTCTTTGGGGAGCCGAGGGAGGAGGATTACTTGAGCTCACAAGTTTGAGACCAGCCTGAGCAAGAGCTAAACAAATTTATTTGTTTTTTTTCTACTGAAAAAAAAAAAAAAAATGATCTGGGTGTCATGGTGGGTGTCTATAGACCAAGCTACTCGGGAGGCTGCAGCAAGAGGATCACTTGAGCCCAAAAAGATGGAGGTTGCTTTGAGCTATGATGGCACAATGGCACTCTTCCCAGAACAACAGAATGAGACTCAGTCTCAAAAAAAAAAAGTTTTACATCAGAGAATGCTAACCATTAGTTTATAAATGAATGGAATCCTTTTAACAGAGCAATGTAAAGTGGCTATTGACCAATGATGCTGACTTGGTGATGCTCATTATATTTTTGAACCTCTTTTATAGCTCTCCGTGATGCTGGGAAACAGTCTATTAATAACGATTGGAAGATTGAACACTCTGGAACCTTCAATTTAGCTGGTACTGCTGTTCATTATGTAAGACGAGGCCTCTGGGAGAAGATCTATGCCAAAGGTCCTACTACAACACCTTTACATCTCCTGGTATGAGGGAATGAATTGACAACATTGCATAATGGGCTTCCCAAGGCTAATGACATTGCAACTTCAGCTTTTCTAATCTTTTTTCCAAACTTAAATTGGAAATTTAAGTAAAAGACATTTAAAATTATTAAATAAATTAGTTTTTAGGGTTTTTAAAAAGTGTGTTGTAAATCATAATATCTAAAAACAGAAACTGTTATAAGAGGAATAAGACATTTTACAGAATTCACAGACTCAAAGTACAGATGCATTATTAGGGAATCCTAAGAAAACTCTTTTTCCTAAAAGCATACATTTACTAACCAGTGTGATGTCTATAAAAAGAGTACTATGAAAGGGCCATTGTCTGAATCTGCATAAAAATCCTTTGATGAAATGTTATTTTGCCAGGGGGAAATAATTTGATAAACACATCCAGCCATGCTTCTAATTACTCTATTAACATTTTTTTACTAGACTAATGTAGAAATTTGAATGTGTGAAATGATAAGTTTTTTACTATGTAGTAAAAGGTTAGGTATAAGTTATATAGAGTTTGGAGGAAAAGTGATTCCTGATTGGGCCATGGGACTCTGTCCAGGCTGGTCATAGGGCCATGTGCCCCTTTTCACCTTGACAGTGGAGTTAGTGCTATGGCACAGGAGCTAGGAAACCGAACACACATCTGGGGAGGGTTTTCCATCCTCGTGGCAGAAAGTCTAAAATTCAGGCCCTTCAACACTTCCTTAAGTCCACGCATAAATCAACTCTCAAACACAACAAATTAGCTGTTTATTTGGAGCATGGTGTGCCACATTATTTAATATCACCACATAATTTAAGACAAATTTGTTGTGCTGCTAGACAAGGAGCCAGAGGTTCACATTATAAATCGGCCCATTTGCTTCTGATTTTAAATAACATTAGATATTCAATATTCCAGGTCCTTTAATGTCCCTGCAAATTATCTGGGGTACTTGTTACAATGCACATTCTGATCTATTTGGTTTGGGTGAGATCTGAGATCTATGTTTCTAAACATATTTCACCTGGTCCTATTGCTAAGGGTCCATACATGACAGTTTAGAGTACAAAGTTTTACCTAACTACAATTGATAGGTTTTATCAGCAGGAATAAAGGGAGCAGGGTGAGTGGTGTGCAAACCTTCTGTTCTAAATTTTAATAATATGCACTTTCATTGAGCACTAAGAATCAAACGCTGTCCAAAAGTGCTTTAATTCATTAAACACTTAATCCTCTCGATAATCATGTGTAATCTGTATTGTTACACCATTTCACAGATGAAGTATGAGAAAAGTTAAGCAAGGTGCCCAGTGTTGTCCAGTAGGTTATTAGCTGTGGATAAACCAGATGTTATTCACTGCCCTAGGCTACCTGTCTGATATAAAGCTTAGATCCAAGTTCATTATACCAAACTGCCTTGGATCATCTACATCCATACAGTATGAATAATCATTTTGTGCCTCTCATAAAATTCCTTCAGATCCTCTTATTTCATTTCAATTGGAAATGGCACTTTGGGCCTTCTGCCATTTAGAGAGAGAGAAATGACTAAACATAAAGTATATGAGCAACGTCTGGCTCATCCCATGAATGGATCACTTATAGTAACAACATTTTTATCAGCAAACATAGTTTAATGATTGTGTTACAAAAAAAGTACCATCATGCTATCTGCCTTATGTAAGCGTAACGTATTTTTTTTTTTTTATGGAATAAGACCAAAGCATTTTTTTTTTATTGACCTTCTAATTCAAAACCTTAAAACAGAAAATGTGAGAGCTTGGTGTTGGTCAGAGATAGTTTCCTTGCTGCAGAATCCTTAATCTGACTGATAATGACCAAGGTTTTTCCTGGAAGCATGAAGCATAATTAACGTCAGTGGACTATGTCTAAAAGAAGGCATCTGTGTGACCTGGATTTATTCAGTAATCCAAGGGAAACTGTACTTGTAAGATATTTTCTTTAATGACTATTACAGATTGAGAGCTGGTACTGAATTCTGACAGGCAGTACCTTCTGCTCCTGTGCTCCAGCGCCTGCCGCCTCGGTCCAGCTCGGTCACACTTTCCTTTTGTGAAGCATACTGCCAAACTCAAATGGTTTAAGAAAAAGCTAATGGTTTTGTAGACAGTGGCTCTATTTTAAACAACATTAGATGTTCAGGGACAATTGAAAGTTCTATCAATGAAAAGGTAATTTATTAGGAAAATAGGCACATTTTTATATCATTAAATAAGTTGGCAAATAGATGTTATCATGTATGTTCATTTTACCAATTTAAAAATTATATAATAGACCGGTTATAACCATAAACAAAGTATATCATTTAAAAAAAATAATAACTCATTTAAACTCTCTTTATTTAAACTTACTAGGCTAAAAGTCGCTTATACTTGGCAACATCAAATCTTACTTTGGCTTTTAAAAGATATTTAAGCCAAAGTTACCCAGTATGCTATGCCTTTGTGAACTTAAAAGCTATTATTTCTGTTATTGATATAGTTTTTTATTTGTTTTTTTTTTGTTTGTTTGTTTGTTTGTTTTTTTTGGGGGGTTGCAGTTTTTGGCTGGGCTTGGTTTAAACCCACCACTTCCGGCATAGGGGGCCAGTGCCCTACTCCTTTGAGCCATAGGCACCGCCTTGATATAATTGTTTTATAAAGTCAGAACACTAGTTCCCTGGTCCATCAAAATATATCTTAGTAGTTCTGTTGATATGTTGAACAAAACCTTGAGACAAAGAAATAAAGTACAATAGAAATGTTCAGACACTTAACCTTGGGCCCATTTAAATTTTATTTCATGGAGTATTAACTCTACATAACTATCATTACAACTATCTAGATACAGGTTAATTATTGAACAAAATCCCTTAGTAATTTTGTAAAATTTAAAAATTTAGGCCTATATATTTTTTAGTATCACATGATTTTATATAGGTAGTTTCTGTAGATCCTCAGATCCATGTAAGTGGTATATTTCAAGGACTAGTTTTTCTGAAAATGGATTTATAAAGAAATAGATATTCTTATTCACTCTATTTTTATACATATATCCCTGCATGCATAAGTGGCCATGATGATCCAGTTCTGATCTTAGCACTGGGTACCAGCCAAGAATAAAAAGAAATAGATATAGTTCCAGCTTATACCTTAGTCCAATGTAGCCCAAAGTTCAGTCATTCCCATAGATCCTTTGTTTCACTGAACTGTTTACAAGGTTTTATGTAACTGTATAGTTATTAAATTAATATTTCTTAAAACTTTATTTCAACGAAAATTTATTTTCAAAGGAAGTAATCTTTCCTACAAATGGAAAATCAATAATCTTGCCAAAGTGAAGGTTAAACATAAGCACACATGCAGTGAAATTCTCGTCCTTCATTTGGCTTAGAAGTTCTCTGTGCTTTAAGGAGTGGAATGTTCCCCAAAGTCTGAGTCTGCCATTCTCATTCTCTGTTGACTTGGAGGCTTCCTGTCCATCTTTTCTTTTTACACGAGTGGAAAGTCTACCCTTCACATTATATTATGGGTGATATATTGACATTAGCCAGGACACATGTTCTTGTCACCACTCCTCCCCATCTTCACTGAAGTTATACATGTGCCAGGCTTTGGGAAACTGTCTAGTCCATCAGATTGAAAGAAAATGATTTGTTATCTCTGATCTCACTCAAATGAGCTTTTCTTCATGATGTCTTTAGTGCAGGGGTGAGTATGCAGCTCTAATTTTTCAAAAGCATGGCAATATCGACATTTAGAAGCGATGTCACAGCGCACCTCTAGTCCTAGCTACTTGGGAGGCTGAGGTGGAAGGATTGCTTTAGCTCAGGAGCTTAAGGTTGTTGTGAACTATGATCTCACCGATGCCCTCAGCACAGCTGCCTGGGCAGCAGAGTGAAAACCTGCTCAAAAAAAAAAAAAAAAAAGAAGAAGAAAAAGTATATGTCAACAACAAAAACTCATAAGCACTATGTAATATGCATTTTAAAGTGTCAGTACCCTTATTTCTATGCTTCACATTGAATGTACACTTGTTTGATCCATTTGCCTTGATCATTTTTAATACCATAGGTGCTCCTGTTTCAGGATCAGAACTATGGTCTTCACTATGAATACACTATCCCATTGGATCCTCTCCCAGAGAACCAGAGCTCTAAAGCACCTGAGCCCCTTTTTATGTGGACACACACAGGCTGGGAAGATTGCGATGCTACGTGTGGAGGAGGTGAAGCATTTTAAAATATTTATCTTTCCGAACATCCGTTGGTTTCTGGTTAACCATTGATAATTAAGACAAATCCCAAATTCCTACTCTGCAATTTCAAAATCCATAAAAGATCAGAAACACAAAGTTTAGTATGCCATGTTTGGTGGTTAAACACTTGAACTACTTTGTGGTCCAGTTTTCCTCCAAATGGCTACCCTGGGGACACTCTGCCTTATAGTACTGAGTCTCCCACAGGCACCCAAATTCCTCTGTTCTACACATCCTGCACTGGTGCCAGGGCCCTATTTCACATTCTCTACCCAAATAAAAAATGGGAACACAAATAGAAGCAAACATTTTCAGAATGAAAATGTCCACAGTTACAATTTTCTCTCTACTGTAACTCAGATAAGATTCTTAGGTGTGTGTAAAATCCAGCAGATGTGTCCCCACCTCATGATGGTGGCGGGTGAGGGAGGAGTGAAGTGATAGAGAGACCAACAGCCCACCGGTGGCATTGAACAACAGCCAGTAAACTCTTGTTACAATAAAATCCTAAACAGGAAATTCTTGCCCAGTGAATTCTATTATCCTTTATTTATTTATTTATTTATTTATTTTTGTCTTCTTCTGCAATTGTATAATAGAAGCTGTATCAGAAGCACCATATTTTGCTATGGTTAATGCACACTCACGTTTTTGGCCCAAACTTACAGAAAAATGCCCCTCAAAATTGTGGCTGGCTTTTGACAGGCAGAGACACATCTGGAGAGGGCTAATACCCCCCTAGTAAACATGTAGATCACACAGTCCTCCCACAGCAACTCCCTCTGAAGGCTGCCCCTTCCTTTGCTCCGGGGAGCCCTTCTGTTGGCACCATGTCAGGGCAAGGCAGAGATGGGCACATGTGTGGTTGGCAGGGTAAGAGCTTCTGAGCCTGCTGAGCTCAGAAGCAGCCAGGTAGGTCCATGGGGCCTGCACAGGACTCCTATGTCACCTCTACATGGCCAGGACTCGGGTCTGCAATTGCCCCTACATAGCCTCAACCCACCTGTGCAGCTGCACTACCACCCACTCCCTTGATCTCCGTGCTCTATGAAGGCCACTTTGGCCCATCCCCCTTGGATCCTGGATCCTCCTGGACAGGAACCCTGAGCACCTATTGGGCTCAGGTGGGAGGGCATGGCAACCCCAGGAGGCTCTTTGGGCTTCCCCATTCTTGAGCCATACTGCCTGTTTTACCAATGGTTAACCTTAAGAAATACAAGTTGACTACAATGTCTTTTATTATAGTTTCAGAGTCAGAAGAAGTATTAGATTTTCTTCAACATGACTTCTTAATTATCAGTATGGTAAAAAAAGAGATCAAGTGACTTCCCAAGGTCACATGGTCCTTTGGGGTAGAGCCAGGATTCAAACCCTTGACTCTTGAGTTCAAGTCATCTGTCCTCCTCATCACTCTGCCTTCAAGAGCAGCTCAGGAGTCTTAAAGTTGTTTCTTTACACAAAATAAAACATGTGCCCTGGAGATTACTTATGATTTCTTTAGCTTCAAAGACATGTTTTATTGTATTCTATTAAATAATAAGAATTTAGATATGTTCTTATTTTTATTTCAAATGGCCAATTTTATAAAATAGTCATTCTAATAATGCACAACTCCTGTATGATTTGTACTTAAATAGACCTTCACTTCTAACTCCTGTTGTGTTCAGTCAACAATTTCCAATTATCTCTGAATATGTTAATAGAGTGTTCATTTATTTCAATGCCAAAATATTTCTAGGCCTTTTAATATAATTTTTCTTTGTACTCCATAAATAATATGGATGGACAAAGTTTCAAGAATCACATCATTTCTGACTTCATATGATTGATTTTATAGCCAGAAAGAGCTTTATAATCTTTCAGCATATTCATGAATTAAATGAGAGTAAGTTTAAAGCACAGAAGATTGGAAACAGATTAATACAAAATTTATCTTCAACAATAAAGAATAATAATAATAGCACTGTTTTACTTCATAGAAATATATTAAACAATAACAAAGTGTGACAGGGCTGTATAAAATTTCAGTGTTTGAGATAAGTTATTTTTCTAATTTGTGAATTATTGAATTTCCAATACTCTAATGGAAAGACACCTAGTGTTGTCCAGCTAAATTTTTATTGTAATGAGCTTTCCATAAGAATCCCAAACTAAGTTTTGAAATGGTAAATCAGACCGGGCATGGCTCATGCCTTGTAATCCAAGCATTCTGGGAGACAGAGGCAGGAGAATCCCTTGACCTCAGGAGTTTGAGAACAGCCTGAGAAAAAGCAAGACCCCATCTCTACTAAAAATAGAGAAATTGAGGGGCCAGTCATGATGGCTCATGCCTGTAATCCTGAGGTTGGTGGATAGCCTGAGCTCACAGGTTCATGACCAGCCTGAGCCAGAGTGAAACCTCATCTCTAAAAATAGCCAGGCGTTGTGGCAGGTGCCTGTAGTCCCAGCTACTTGGGAGGCTAAGAATCCCTTGAGCCCAAGGGTTTGAGGTTGCTGTGAGCTGTGTGACACCATGGCATTCAACCAAGGAAGATAAAGTGAGACTCTGTCTCAAATAAAATAAAAAATAAATAAAAATAGAAAAATTAGCCAGGCATGGGGGAGGGGGTGTGCCAGTAGTCCCAGCTATTCAGGAGGCTGAGGCAGGAGGATTGCTTGAGCCCTTGAGCCGAGGAATTTGAGGTTGCTGTGAGCTACATTGAGGCCATGTCACTCTAGCCCAGGAGACAAAGCTAGACTATGTCTCAAAAACAAAAGTGGTAAATCAAACTAAATTTATTATGAACTCGTCTTAATTTATCAATGCCAGTTATTCTGAGATATGAAAATCCTAACATATGAGCATTTTCTTTTAAAAAGAATATTATCTTAACATATCTAATAAAGGCTGGTGATAGCAAACAAATTTTTCCGAAGTTCATCCTGAGTTATCGTCCAACTTTTCATCACTTTTCGGGGTCTAAAGATAATTATTAAAAAATGTGAGTCATTTTGTAGTTTAGCATTACCATTGTCCTTTGACTTTTAAGTATCTTAAAACAAACTTGGAAAATAAATGTTTACTTTGCATTAGAATTCTGAAACATCTAAAATATATTTGAGGAGATTAAAGACCTGTTTTAGCTTATCTTGGTTTTCAGAGGCATCAGAGCTGTATCATTCTGTAGTATCAGAGGGGTGTGTGTGAAGTCAGCTCTCACTGTGTTACTCTAGTTCTAGTATTTGTGCTGCTCTGCTGGCTAGATGAATGAAACAGAATGGGTTCCCCAAAATTCAATAACTCTTTTTGAAGTAAATGAAGAGTTAAACACACTTTTAGGAAATTCTAAATAGATTCAATTTGAAGAGGGAACAAAAGTCAATATTTCACATTCTTTACCTTAGTTCAAATCTGTCTCGCTTACACCTGTCATGCCCTTAGTGTGATTGTGTGGGATCCTCTGGACACCATTGTTCTTGTTCATATTCAGATTGTAAGGAGTTATACAAACCTTTGGGACCAAGATATGAACAGTATGTTTGTGCCTTAACACTTACACTTTTTTTTTTTTTTTTTTTTTTTTTTTTTAGCAGTTTTTGGCCAGGGCTGGGTTTGAACCCACCACCTCCGGTATATGGGGCCAGCGCCCCACTCCTTTGAGCCACAGGCTCCACCCAAACACTTATACTTTTTAAAACCCTCTAGAACAGTAGTTCTCAACCTCCCTAATGCCACAACCCTTTAATACAGTTCTTCACCTTGTGGTGACCCCCAACCCTAAAATTATTTTCATAAAATAATTCAATTTAAACATTTTGAATGTTTAATAAAAATTATGGTTGGGGGACACCACAACATGAGGAACTGTATTAAAGGGTCACAACATTAGGAAGGTTGAGATCCACTGCTCTAGAATATACTTAACAGGAAAGAATATTTTTAAGGGTATAGTTTGTTCTGTTTTTATATTTATAGGTACAGTGCATATATCAAAATAAAAGTTATTTGCCAAGGAAAATGAACCAGAATATATTGACTTTTCATTTATTCTCTGTATTATTTTATTTCAATAATATTCAATAAAATTTTGTATTCCTTTTTCTTAATAGAATAAAAATGTTATATTAGCATAAACTCTATATAAACTTGATTTTCAAAAACTTAAATTATAATCCATCAACTGAATTTTTCATTGATAGGCATTCCCTATAATTGCTCATATAGTTTGCAAATGATTTTTTCACCATTTTAGAAAACATAATATTGAAATGAACCTTTAAGTGCACAAAATACTAAGGGCTTGAATTAGATGCTTATATTTCACTCATGCATTTACATGATGCTTTACAAATACTGTGTACCCACTATTGCCAGTGGTCCAAAGATGAATGATTCTTGCTTTTAGAGAACTCATAGTCCATCTGGGTGGGGTGGGGGTCAGATAATAATAAAATCATCATATAGAGCGATGTGGGAGATAAAGACGCCATCCAGGGATATATGTAAGTGCAAAGGCAGTGGGATTAGTGATGTTTTATTACTAGGATATGAAATATGGGGCATGAGATGTGATTTGACCTAAAAGGTAAGAAGGAAGCCAGTTCATGAAGGCTCTTGGCTGTTATATAGCACCCCAGTTACATTCAACTTGAAAATTATTAAATCCCATTAAATTATGTGTATGCATAGAAGTGGCAAGGTCAGATTAGATTAGATATTGGGTGTTGAGAACAGTGTGAAAATAAGCATTTTTTTTTTGCCTTGAAATAATCTAATTTTTATTTTAAGTGTGAGAGCAAGATTTAACCTATTTTTTTTTTTTTTTTGAATTTATTTATTTTTTTATTGTGGAGAAGGGGCAGGGAAAGAAGGCGGGGGAAGAGGTGAGTGACAGGGTCGGGCCAGTGGCATGGTACCACATTGGCTGTATCTAGGTAGAGGCAGTTTCA
>CAUYPK010057751.1:0-12928 GCA_963574355.1 Loris lydekkerianus | reverse complement strand
CCTGGAGAGCTGGTTTAGTTGTGGCAAATTTCTTCAACATGTGAATGTCATTGAAGTATTTAATTTCTCCATCATAAATGAAGCTCAGTTTAGCTGGGTACAGGATCCTGGGTTGAAAGTTATTTTGTTTTAGGAGATTAAAAACCAATGACCATCCTCTTCTAGCTTGAAAGGTTTCAGCAGAGAGATCTGCAGTTATTTTAATATTCTTGCCCTTGTAGGTAATGGTTTTCTTTCGTCTGGCAGCTTTTAGAATTTTCTCCTTCATATTAACTTTAGTGAAATTGATTATGATGTGTCTGGGGGATGTCTTATTCGGGTTGAGTCGTGCTGGATTCTGAAACTGCCTGCTATCTGAATTTCGGAATGTCTTGGCAAGTCTGGAAAGTTCTCCTTCATAATCTCATGGAGAAGAGACTCTATGCCTTGTGAAGCCACTTCGTCGCTTTTGGGGATCCCTATAAGACGAATATTGATTTTCTTCGAATTATTCCAGACCTCTCTGAGAGAGTGGTCTGTTTTTGCTCTCCATTTCTTTTCTTCTTTGAGGGTTTTGGAGCGTTCAAAAGCTTTGTCTTCAATGTCAGAAATCCTTTCTTCTGCTTGCTCCGTTCTGTTACTGAGGGATTCTGTGTTTCTCAGATCTTTGAGTGATACAACTTCTTGTCTCAATGTCTCAAAATCTTTGGTCATTTTTTCTCTGAATTTGTTGAATTCTTGAGATAACTTTTGGAATTTTAATTTGATCTTATTTGCTATCCAGATCCTGAATTCAGTTTCTGACATCTCAGTTATTTGTTTGTGCATGGGTTCTTGTTCTGTTTCTGCCCCATTGATCCTTAGGAGAGTTCATCTACTCTGATTATTTATATTGCCCGAGTTTTTTTGTTGAGTTCGCCTCATGATTGTTTTTCGCCGATGCCTCTGGCCATCCTCAGAGTTGGGGAGGTGTCTCTCCAAGATTAGACCCCAGCGGGATCACTCTGTTGTTGCTGGATCTTTGTAGGGAGTGACCCTGTGTAGTTCCTCTGGGGCTGCTTCAGCCACAGAGTTCTGGTTGTGGAAGCAGCTCCGGTGTGTGACACAGCCGGATCCAACAACAGGTTTGTGGGTGGTGGTCACGGTTCTGGGAGTTCCTGGTGCCCATTGAGTTTGGCACAGAGAGCCCAAGGCTCCCGCAGTCTCTGGCCAGGAGAAGGGCTCTGTGCAGAGGCAGGGAGGGCTCCAGAGGGCACGCTGCTACCAGAGTTTCTGGCCAGATGAAAGGGCTAATGTGGAGGCTGGGAGTACACAGGAGGGAGGACACAGCTGCGTGGCTCCCGCAGTTCCTAGTTAGGGAATGCGTAGGCCCACTGGGTGCGGGTCACTGGTCGAGGGTCACTGCCCAGCTCTTATTGAGGTCTGGGTGGCGCCAAGCCCAGGAGTTTGAGGTTGTTATGAGCTGTGACATCTCGGCACTCTACTTAGGGCAACAGCCCAAGGCTCCAGTGTGCTCAAAACTGTCTCATTCTTTCCCTAAGGATTAAGGCTGTAAGGCAGCTCAGTCCCCACCTTTAGGCTGCTCAGTCAGTAGGTTACTTTGTTCCGCCCGATCCTTGCTCTGGGACCCTGAGGGCAGAGCTTGCCAGGGCAGTTCTTTCACAATGGCTTCTTGTACCCAGCTCAGTGGCTCATCAGTCTGGAGCCCCAGACAATGCCCAAAGTTCTCCACATTCCTGCTCAAGCTCTACCCAAGACAGTTCAACTGAGTGTGAAGTCTAAGAATACCAAAACTGTTCACAGGTAAGGGTCTTCCGGTTTACAGTCTCACTGCTGCTTGTACTTATGGTTACTGGCGTGATTAGGTCGATCGAACACATGCAACCACTTGCCAATTTTCCACTATTTTTGTCGTCCTCTTGGGGTCCAGAAGTCCCTTGCTGGCTCCCTGTATCCTCAAAGGGATGATTATAGGCAGATCCCAAAGGCCAGAGATGCCTGGAGTCTTGTCTCCCCAGACTCACCATGCCCAGTTGCAGAGAAGCTGTTACTCAGCCGCCATCTTTAATCTGATCTCGATATTTTGTATTTCTGTATTTTCAGCAATAATGTTTCCTTTTTCCTTTCTGATTTTGTTCATTTGGGTCTTTTCCTAATTATTCTAACCAGCAGTTTATCCATTTTGTTCATCCCTTAGAAGATCCAAATTTTTTGTTTCATTGCTTATTTATTTTGTTTTTTATATCTCTACTTCGTTTACTTGTGCTCTGATCTTTTTTTTATTTGGGTTTTTTTTTTCCCCTGATAATTTTGGGTTTGGTTTGTTATCACTTTTCTAGTTTTTCAGTTTCTTAATTTGAAATCTTTCTATTTTTTTGATACAGGCATTCAATACTGTAATCTTCTCTATTAACACTTCCCTGTTAGCACTGCCTTTGCTTTATCCCACAGATTTGTTTTTTGGTTTGTTTGTTTTGAGACTATATCTTTCTCTGCCTCCCCATGTGAGATTCAATGGCATTGTTATAGATCACTGCAACCTTATACTCCTGTGCTTAAGTGATCCTTCTGACTCCACATCCCAGGTAGTGGAGACTGCAGGCACTATGTGTCACCCCAGATAATTTTTCTGTTTTTTGTAGAGAAAGGATCTAGCTCTTGCTTAGGCTGTTCTGAAATTCCTGGCCTCAAGCAATTCTGTCTAAGCCTCCCAATGTGCTAGGATTATACACGAGTCACCAAACCCAGCCTATCACAAAGGTTTTGCTATGTTGTGTTTTCATTTCTATTTATTTTAAGTAATTTTATGATTTCTGTCTCTATGTCTTACCCAGTGGTCCTTCGGGAGTATATTGTTTGATTTACACATGTTTAAATAGTTTCCAATGTTCCTCTTGTTACTTATTTCTAGTTTTATTTCACTGTCTCTTATTATGATACTTGATTGATTTCAGTTTTTTGAAGATTATTGAGATTTGTTTTGTGACCAATCTCAGAGGTTTGATATGGTGTTTCTATTTTTCTTGATTTCAAGAAATGTTATGATTTTTGTCTTTATTTCTTCATTGACCCAATGTTCATTTAGGAGGAAGTTGTTTAATTTACATGTTTAGAGAGATTCCAAAGGTCCTCTCATTATTCCACTGTCTTCTAGTATAATACTTGATGTGGTTTCAGTTTTTTAAACAGCACTGAGACTTGTTTTATAGCCTACACTGTCTTGGAGGCTATTTTATCTACTGATGAAAAGAATTATGTTCTGCACATGTTGGGTAGAATGTTCTATAAATTTTTGTTTAGTACATTTGGTCTGAAGTCCAATCTAAGCACAATATTTCTTCATTGATATTTCTGTCTAGATGATCTGGCAAATGCTGTGAGTAGGATGTTGACGTCTTTGACTCTTACTACCTTGTTTTCTGTCTGTCTTTATTGCTAATGATATTTATTTTATGAATCTGAGCACTCCAGTGTTGTATATATTTGGATTGTTACACCCTCTTGCTAAAATGATCAGTTTATCATTATATAATGGTTTGTCTTATTTGTCTTTTAAATTTTTTTACTGCTTTTGACTTAAAGTCTGTTTTATCTGATATGAGTATAACTCTCTGGCTTGCTTTTGGTTTCCTTTAGCATGGTTAGTCTTTAGCATGGACTATCTTTTGCCAACTCTTTTACTTTCTGTGTATGGCTTTATTGATGAAATGAGTTTCTTGTATGCAGCATATAATCAGACTATGGGTTTTTTTCTTTGTTTATTTGTTTGTTTTTGTTTGTTTTAATCCTATGGCCAATTTATAGCTTTAACTAGAGCATTTACCCCATTTATGTTCAAGGTTAATTGTGGTATGTGAGGTTTTGTTCCTCGCAAATTTTAAATGTTTTCTAAATTCTTTTTCTCTGGTTCTTTGCCATTCTCATTTGGTAGAATTCTGTAATGCTATCATTTTATTTCTTTCTCTTTTCTCTTTTTGTTATTTCTTTCTTTTGTTTTTGTATTTGAAATATACTTCTTTTTTTTTTTTATTAATATTAGATCATTGCTGTGTACATTAATGTGATGATTAGGCACCATGCACTGGATTTATAAAAAGTTTGACACATTTTCATCACACTGGTTAACATAGCATTCCTGGCATTTTCTTAGTTATTGTGTTAAGACAATCATATTCTGCATTCACTAAGTTTCACATGTACCCTTGTAGAATGCACCGCAGATGTAATCCCACCAATCACTCTCCCTCCGCCAATCCTCCCCCCTCCCTCCCCTCCTTCTCCTCCTTCCCCATGTTCTTAGGTTATAACTGTGTTATAGCTTTCATATGAAAGCCATAAATTAGTTTCATAATAGGGCTGAGTACATCGGATACTTGTTCTTTCATTCTTGAGATACTTTACTAAGAAGAATATGTTCCAGCTCCATCCATGTAAACATGAAAGAGGTAAAGTCTCCATCTTTCTTTAAGGCTGCATAATATTCCATGGTTTACACATACCACAATTTTTTAAATTCATTTGTGGGTCGATGGACACTTGGGCTTTTTCCATGACTTAGCAATTATGAATTGGGCTGAAATAAACATTCTGGTACAAATATCTTTGTTATGAAGTGATTTTTGGTCTTCTGGGTATATACCTAGTAGAGGAAGTGTAGGATCGAATGGCAGATCTATTTTTAGATCTCTAAGTGTTCTCCACACATCTTTCCAAAAGGAATGTATTAATTTGCATTCCCACCAGCAATGTAGAAGTGTTCCCTTTTCTCCACATCCACGGCAACATCTCTGGTCATGGGATTTTGTAATATGGGCTAATCTTAGTGGAGTTAGATGATATCTTGAAGTAGTGTTGATTTGCATTTCTCTGATGATTAAGGATGATGAGCATTTTTTTCATATGTCTGTAGGCTGTGTGCCTGTCTTAATACAATAAAAATTATGATAATCATAGAATAATTGAGAAAAAGAAAAATGGTAAAAAACGTACAAAGAAAATGAACAAACAAAAAATCCTCTAGAAATCTGATGTTAGCACTCTCAGAAACCATAAGAAGGGAAGAAGTGGAAGAGAGAAGGGAAAGAGAGAAAAAAAAAAGTGTTACTCATATAAATGTTAAAAAAGAAGAAAATATTAGAAATAGTACAAATAAAAATTAAAAAGTTTTTTTAAAAATATTAAAAGCTAATCATAGTTCCTCCAAGAAAATGAAAAAAAGAAAAGAAAAGGCACCAACCAAACCACACAAATATTATTCTTGTATTTATGTAGAAATATACATATAGATGTATGACGTAGGGATTAACTTTCGTAGAATATTTATAATGCAATATACTTTATGGACACCAGGTGGTGCTGTGAGTGGTTCCCAGGCTTATCCCTGATTCACAGGTTATACTATTACCACAGTAACCACCCTACCTGGCCGATCACCATTTTGGAGTTTCTGTAAAAGTTTTTACCTAATTGTTGTGCAACCTCAGCTTCTCTGTTCGCGACAGCACTCCTATCCGACCTTCCAGCTCGGTGCAGGAGTCCATCCTTCACAAGTCTTTCCACTCTGCTCCCACATTCTCCTGCAAACTGGCAACTGCAATTTGCTGTGGGGAAGGGGCTGGCTGCTGCCAGCGGTGGCCTGCTGCAGCACACAGAAACCTTCTGCTCAGTTTTTATGGCTCAGAGTCTCACTTTTGAGTCTTGAGATTTGACTCCAGCCACCTGCCAGTTCGCCACACAGCCTGAACTGCCAGCCCACACCAGTATTCCCCACCCGGAATGGTCCAATCTATTTAATCACTCCTGTTGTTCTGGGGGAAGGTGCTCGCCATTTTGGACAATTCAAAATGTCTGTTTCCCAGGCGGAATCCCTTCCCTTCAATTTTCCATCCAGTTGCTTAGTCCCTTGTGGCTCTGAGCGGGCCCCTTTCAAGTCACTGAACTTGGCTCTGGAATAAATTTTTGTCAAATGGGTTTTGCCATTTGCCAGGAATTGCACGCTGCTGTCCTCCGTGAGGGAGGGGCCTGCCGACCAGCACAGCCAAGCAGGGAGAATCTCTACAACAGAGTCCGTGGTTTTAAATTACACCTCATATACAGCAATCCGCCAATTTGCTGTGCATCTCCAGCTGTCTGTCTAAAGCAATAATCCACGCGGGGAAAAGGTCCAGATCCCCCTTTGTCTCACCTGATGGCTTGGGAGAGATGGACTACATGTCTGTCCCGTCCGCCATCATGCTCCATCTCTCCTTTTTGTTATTTCTTTACCCAAGAGTTTTATACTTCCATGTGTTCTCAGGATGGTGAATATCATCCTTTCGCATCCAAGTTAAGGACCCCCATGAGGATTTTCTGTAGGGTTATCAAGTGGTGATAAATTCCCTTAGCATTTGCTTGTTTGAGAAAAACTTTATTTCTTCTTCATTTATAAAGGAAAAATTTATAGATAATAGAATTCTTGGCTGGCAGTATTTTCTTTCAGCACTTTCTAAATGTCATCCCAGGGTGGCTTACTCTGGCCACAGAATGGTTTATATTTGGATCTGTTTTAATGGGTCCTGGGTGGCCAATTCTTGCTTATAGTGGCAGCAATGAACCAGGTGTGTAAACGAGTTATCACAGTTGTGATATAGGTGTTGGCAGTACCAGTGGTTGAGCAAACCCCAACCCCAGTTGTCTATCTATTACATCCAGCTTTGCAGTTTGGGGGAATGTGAAGATTTTTTTTTTAATCTCCTAATTTGGCCATACTTGCGTATCTCACCTGAATCTTCTTTTGTCAAGCTATTTTATAGCCTACTAGTTTTTTCATATTTAGCCTCCTTAGCTTTGGTCCGTTAAGAGTCACACAATGCAGTGCATTGTGAATTATGCAAAAAAGAATTTCTCATAACTGCTTTATATAGGAGAAGACTGTGAGTAGTGTGATAGATACTTATGGTTTCCACTGTTATGTGTAATAAATAGCACAAATGGGCTGGGCATGGTGACTTATACCTGTAATTCTAGCACTCTTGGGAGGCTGAAGCAAAGGGATTGCTTGAGCTCAGGAGCTCAAGGCCAGCCTGAGAAAGAATGAGACCTTATCTCTACTAAAAATAGATAAATTAGCCAGATATTGTGGTGAGCACCTGTAGTCCCACCTACTTGGGAGTCTAGACAGCAGAATCACTTGAGCCCAAGAGTTTGAGGTTGCCGTGAGCTAGGTTGGCACCACAGGACTCTTGCCTGGGCAACAGAGTGAGACTCTGTCTAAATTAATAAATAAATAAGATAACACAAATGAATGGTTATATAGTTTCTTGATTCTAATTTTCATGTGCAACAGAGTGAGACTCTGTCTAAATAAATAAATAAGATGGCGTAAATGAATGGTTATATACTTACTGTCTTAAATTCTAATTTTCATGGAATGAAGTCTAAGTCTTTTTTTCTTAAGTTCCTGATTGTATTTAAGAAAATCTCATTTCTGGCCTTCATTGATAATTTTGTAAAGTAAGCCTTTCCCAACTCCTTTATTGTCTTTCCACTCTTTATGATAGTTACTATATTTTTTCTGTCAATGTCTTTTATCCAATTATTTTCCCTACTCAACAAATTACCTTCATGTTACTTTAACTGAAGTCAATCAAAGCATTGACAATTTCCCATCTGTACACGTTCCCACTGTTGGGCCTTTGCACTTCTGGAATAGTTTTCTTCCAACTTGCCCCATGGCTCACTCTATAAAATTTCACTTTATTATAGGCCTTAGTGTAGTACTATCTTATCATTAAATGACACCTATATTAGCTTCTTTCCTATTACCTTGCTAATTGTTCTTTAGAATGCTTACATGGGGATGAGGAGAATTTTTCCCTTTCTCAAGAAGCTTTCCTGAAAGATAAACTCACAAGAAGGCAGATTAGTAAATGAAAAGCTTTATTTACTGTGCACATGGGGAGAATCACAAAGTGATTACCCAATATCCCCATGGGGTCCAGAAATTTATATCTCCTTATTTTAGAAGGGAAGGAGAGATAAGGAAAATAGATAATTTTGTTCATTGTCAATAAGTTGTTACTAGGGAGGACAAACAGCTATGTGGGAGAATGCATGGATGTAGGAGAAGCTGATAAACTTAAAATATTCTCTTCGAGAATTAAATTAACCCAAGAGGCAGGTCTTATATTTAAAATGATTTGAGCCAAGTCTGATTATATTCCTGATCTTCTTTTCCTGCAATATATTGAGATAACAGGGAGGGTAGGTGAAGTCAGTTGGTTTTTTGATGCCTATTGCTCTCTGAGGGGCCTTTAATTCAAAACACTGTTATACCAAGAAGTCATATTTTAGGGTCAAATTTCCTGAATTCCTTCACTTATGACCATTAATATACTGTATATGATTTGATTAGTCAGTTCATTTTCTTTCCTTCTACCTCTGTGATGTAATCTCCATGAAAACAATGAGTTTATACTGTTCACTGCTCTGTCTCTAGATCCTAGAATAATGTCTTAACTCATAGTATTTCTGCAACAAAAGAATCTACCTTACTAGAAACAGTCCTTACTAGAATCAGTCCTCACACTGTTGCTGATGCTTAATACCAAGCCATTTTTTCTTATTTATAGTCCTTCCTTCTTCCATCTCTCTTTTCCTTCCTTTGTAAAACAAATATTTATTGTGTACTATATGCTATGTGTTTTTGAAGAACTTGCTTCATCAGTTATAAACCTTTTATTTTCCCCATGTTGGCACAATAATTTTGAGATTTTTTTTTTTACCTTATTAATAATCAGTAAAACAAACCTCTTAGTTGCCTGATCAAATGGAAACTTTTTTTAATTTTTGACAATGTTGATTGATTGCTTCTTGAAATTCTTTATTAACTTTAGGTAGTCACTCTATTTGGGTGGATCTTGGGCACTCTGAATGTTTTTCATAGGGTCTTTTTTCTTTTTCCTCCCTTCTCTCAAATATAAATGTCTTTCAGACTTACAGCTTTCCTGGATATTCTGATCTGTACCTCTACTCTATGTTTTCACTGTTGATTTACAAATCTATAAGATTTTGGCTTCTTTGTTCCCTTTCTTATGTAAGCCAGGTTTCAGTTTGGTCTATACTAACTAATTTTATGGACTGAATATTTGTATTCCCCTAAAATGTGTATGTTGAAGCCCTAATCGTTAATATGATGGTATTAGGAGGTGGGTGGGGCCTTTAGGAGGTGATTATATTTATATGACATCATAGGGTTGGAGCCTTCATGAGGCAATTAGTGCTTTTGTAAGAAGAGGATGAAATGTCTGCACTTTTGATCATGTGCAAGAGAGCAAGAAAGCAGCTCTGTACAAGACAGTTTTAAAGAGGGTACTCACCAAGAGCCAAATCTGCCAGCACATTGATCTTAGAATTCCCAGCTCCAGAGCTATTAGAAATAAAGGTCTGCTGTGTAAGCAAATAGTCTATAGCATATTGTTACAGGAATCTGAGCTAAGACAGCTGTCCATTCCTTGGCCCTGATATTTCTAATCTGGTCTCACTGAGTATTAGCAATCTTCGATACCAAAAATTGACCCTGTGTAAGTCACACATTGTCATAGTAGTCACATTTCTTTCAAAACTGTAGGGTAGCTCCTACTACTTTAATTTTCTAAAGGTTGGTGCTATTATTTTCAGTTCTTTCTCCTTTAAAAACAATAATTATTCTAATTTTGCATTGTTTATAATCATAATCATAAGTTTTAGAGATTCTTTAAATTAAATTTAAATTAAATTTCTTTATGACTAAAGAAATTTTGATGATTAAATCATGATTAAACCAGTAATAACTTTCAGAAATATATAGTTTTAGGAATGATTTCTTAGATTTCTAAATGTGAAGAAAATCACAAGTTTGAAATCAGTTAACTGTTAATATTGTGATTATGATTATATTTTGTACATGTACAATCCACATTTGCTTTTTTGCTTTATTTATTTATTTTTATTTTTTTTAGAGATAGAGTCTCACTTTATCGCCCTCAGTTGAGTGCCGTGGCATCACACAGCTCATAGCAACCTCCAGTTCTTGGGCTTAGGCGATTCTCTTGTTTCAGCTCACAAGTAACTGGGACTATAGGCGCCTGCCACAACACCTGGCTATTTTTTGTTGTTGTTGTTGTTGTTGCAGTTCTGCCAGGGCCGAGTTTGAACCCGCCACCCTTGGAATATGGGGCTGGCACCCTACTCACTGAGCCACAGATGCCACCCAATCCACATTTTCTAATATAAAACATGTTTCAAATGTAGAATTTTGTTTACAGAGAAAATAAAACTAAAGGTTGCTAATTTTTATTTGCTTTTTTCCCCAGGCATTTTAGCTGTTCTCTTCTTCCACTTTATACACCTTATATTATTTTTAAAGCCTTGATTCCATGAAAATACCCATTACTTAAATTAATATCACTTAGAATTAAACAACACTTTTATTTTCTTTTTCCAATTTTAACTCTTTATTTTCTCAAATAGTGAGAAGCTCTCTTAGGAATTCTGAAACCTAGAATTAAATGTTTTTTGTTGTTTACTGTGTAGAGTTACGTAGTAAAAGGTGCTGATTTGATATACAATGTGGAATGCTTAAATCAGACTGATTAACATAAATATCATCTCACTTATTGGTTGTGGTAAGACATTTATACTATACTCTTAATAATTTTGATATGTATCATTGCATTATGCACAATAGGTCAGGTCCCACCAAATACCTTCTCTCTTCCTACCCCCACCCCACTCTAGGTATAAGATCATGTCATCCGTGAAGAGTGAGAAATTGATCTCCTCTGACTTCATTTGGATACCCTTGATCGCCTTCTCTTGCCTGATTGCCATGGCTAACACTTCCATTACAATGATGAATAGCAGTGGAGACAATGGGCATTCTTGTCTAGTTCCAGAACTGAATAGAAATGTTTTCAGTTTTACTCCATTCAATATGATATTGGCTGTGGGTTTGTTGTAGATGGCCTCTATCAGTTTAAGAAATGTCCTGTCCATTTCTATTTTCTTAAGTGTTCTGATCATGAAAGGATGCTGGATATTATCAAAAGCTTTTTCTGTATCTATTGGTAGAATCATATGGTCATTGTTTTTTATTTATGTGCTGTATTATATTTATAGATTTACGTATGTTGAACCAACCTTGTAATCCTGGGATAAAGCCAACTTGATCATGGTATATAATTTTTTTGATGTGTTGTTGAGTTCTGTTTGCTAGGATCTTATCAAATATTTTTGCAAGGATATTTATTAATGATATTGTTGTCTATAGTTTTCTTTCTTTGTTGGGTCCTTTCCTGGTTTGGGGATCAAAGTGATAATTGCTTCACAGAATGAAGAACACTTTGTTTTTACTGTCTTTCAGTCAGTTACATGCTAATGGGTTTGAGGAAACAATGTCAGTGATTTTAGTTCACTTGTGTTTGTAGTGTATCTGTCTCTAAAGTGCGACCCTCACAGTAGATGATACACTCTTGTATATGCTGGTTCATATTTGACATATAAACCTGCCTGAGTTATACTGGCTTACTGAACATAAGTGAACAAAATTTGCAAAGAGGATAACTTTTTTCTTGTAGCAAATTAATCATTCAATGACTAAGGTTATGAAAGCAAAGAATACTGAGGAAAGTATCTCTAATATTGACCAACATTCTTTCCTAATTTGTGAGGCAGATGTTTATAAGGTGACTCACATTGACCACAAGTACATACTTTTTCCTGTAGTATAATAGAATATCTTTTCAATGGAAAAAATGATACTCTATCTAGAATATTATCTTATTGGGTATATCTCTGTAACAATAAGATTCAGGCTCATAAATTAGATGTATATGATAAAGGTTTTATAATTAGTCACTGTTCACTAACTCCAGAATTGATAACACATGTTCTGTAAGTAGGAGTTTCATAGTTGACCACCTGCCTATTTGGCCACCTCCTTAATTTGATCTTTCATAGACCAGACATACATCACATGTACATATCAGTATTTTAGGCCTGGTTCCTTATATTGACCACCTCTGTATGTTCACCAGTTTGTTACAGTCCCTTGGATGGCCAGCTTACAGAGGTTCTACTATATATACAGTGTCCATAAATTTCATGTGCAATTTAAAATAGACTAAAATAGACAATTATTTTAAATCGCATATGAACTTTGTGGACACCCTGCAAAATTAAAATTAATTTTGTGTCATTTAAAACATGATCTTCTGATTTTAGTGTGGTAGAAAATCAGCAACATGTGATTCAATGTAAGAAAATCCACAGTAATTTTTTAGTTTAATTGAATTGTCAGCTAGTATGTTCCTTTATGGTACTCTTCCCCATTCCACTCTTTGTCCATATGCAGTGGATAGTCTCACTAGTTGTTCTTCCCCATTCCACTCTTCATCCATGTGCAGTGGATAGTCTCACTAGTTGTTCTTCCCCATTCCACTCTTCATCCATGTGCAGTGGATAGTCTCACTAGTTGCTCTTCCCCATTCCACTCTTTATCCATATGCAGTGGATAGTCTCACTAGTTGCTCTTCCCCATTCCACTCTTTGTCCATGTGCAGTGGATAGTGTCACTAGTTGTTCTTCCCCATTCCACTCTTTATCCATATGCAGTGGATAGTCTCACTAGTTGTTCTTCCCCATTCCACTCTTTGTCCATATGCAGTGGATAGTCTCACTAGTTGTTCTTCCCCATTCCACTCTTTATCCATATGCAGTGGATAGTCTCACTAGTTGTTCTTCCCCATTCCACTCTTTATCCATATGCAGTGGATAGTCTCACTAGTTGCTCTTCCCCATTCCACTCTTTATCCATATGCAGTGGATAGTCTCACTAGTTGTTCTTCCCCATTCCACTCTTTATCCATATGCAGTGGATAGTCTCACTAGTTGTTCTTCCCAATTCAACTCTATATCCATATGCAGTGGATAT
>CAUYPK010057750.1:0-44642 GCA_963574355.1 Loris lydekkerianus | reverse complement strand
GATACTTTGCTAAGAAGAATATGTTCCAGCTCCATCCATGTAAACATGAAAGAGGTAAAGTCTCCATCTTTCTTTAAGGCTGCATAGTATTCCATGGTATACATGTACCACAATTTGCTACTCCATTCGTGGGTCGATGGGCACTTGGGTTTCTTCCATGACTTAGCAATTATGAATTGGGCTGCAATAAACATTCTGGTACAGATGTCTTTGTTATATTGTGACTTTTGGTCTTCTGGGTATAAACTGAGTAAAGGAATTATAGGATTGAATGGCAGGTCTATTTTTAGGTCTCTAAGTATTCTCCACACATTCTTCCAGACGGAACATATTAGTGGGCATTCCCTCAAGCAGTGTAGAAGTGTGCCAACATCTCTGGTTTTGGGATTTTGTTATGTGGGCTACTCTTACTGGGCTTTTAGGTGATATCTCAAAGTACTTTTGATTTGCATTTCTCTGATGATTAAGGATGATGAGATTTTTTTCATGTGTTTGTAGTTTTTGCATCTGTCTTCTTTAGAGAAGTTTAAGTCCCTTGCCCACCCTGAAATGGGGTCACGTGTTTATAATAATGACAAATATATAGGTATGCAACATGAGCGCACCAAAATGTGAAAAGCACATAATAATAAATCTGAAGTGACACAGTAATATGTGTATAAAAGCATTTCGGTATCCCCTTTAAAATATCTTAGAGATATTCACAGACCATTCCATCCAACTGTAGCAGAGGAAAAATTCCTCTTATAATCTATGCTGGAGAATATCTCCATGGATATTCTCCATGGATATTCTCCAGCATAGATTATATGTTAAGACACAAAAAAATCTATAAAAATTTAAGAAGATTGAAATCATATCAAGTATCTTTTCCAACCACAATTTATAAACCTAAAAATCAATAACAGGAAAAAAATTAGAAAATTCACGATGATGTGGAAATTAACTCATATGCTTCTGAAACATTAATGGGGGGATCAGAGAACAAATCAAAAGGGAAATTTAAAAATATCTTGAGACAAAATGGCAACACAACATACAAAAGACTATGGATGCAGTAAAAGCAGTTATAAATAAAGGGGAACTTTATAGAAAAAAAATGCCTACGTTAATAGATAAGAAATATCTCAAATAAACAGTCTAATGTTATACTTCAAGGAACTAGAAAAAGATGAAACTAGTCCAAAGTTAGTGAAAGAAAGAGAATAAATAAATCAGAACAGGAGTAGTACAAATAGAGAACAGCAAAACTATTAAAAACAAAAAGAATTAATGTTTTGAGAAACAAAAATGACAAACCCTTAAAGATACAAATAAATAAAATAAAATATGAAAGTGGAAACATTACAATGAATGCCTCAGAAGTAAAAAGCATCATAAAAGACTATTATGAACAATTATGAAACAAGAAATCACATAACCTAACGGAAATGGATAAATTTCTAGAAACATACTACCTATCAAGATTGAATTAAGAAGAAATAGAAAGCCTGAACAGACAAATGACAAATAAAAGGATTGGCCTAGGAATTATTATAAAAGCTTCCGGCAAAGAAAAGTCCAAGACCAGATGTCTCACTGATTGACTCCTATCAAACATTTAAAGAAAAATTAATACCAATCCTTCTTTAGCTATTCAAAAAAATAGAAATAAAGGAAATACTTCCAAACCCATTTTCTTGAGGCCAACATTACCCTGACAATAAAGGCAGAAAAAGACACCGCAAGAAAAGAAAACTATAGGCCCATTGTCTCTAGTGAACACAGATGCAAAAATCTTCAATGAAATATTTACAAACCAAATTCAACAACACATCAAAAAAAGTATACATCATGACTAAGTGAGATTTATCCCTGGGAGGCCAGATTGTTTTAACGTCAAATCAATCCATGTGATACACCCAATGAAAGATAAAAATCACATGATCATGTCAACAAATACAGAAAAAGCATTTGACAAAGTTTGACATCCTTTCATGAAAAAAACTCTCCAAACCTAAGGTATAGCAGGAAACTTCCTCAACAAAATGTAGACCATTCATGGGAAGGGCAACCAAAGCTTTTCTCTAAGCTCTGGCTCAGGACAAGGATGTCCATTCTCACCATTCTATTCAACAAAGCACTAGAACTACAAGCAAGAGCAATTGAACCAAAGGGAAAAAAGAAAAAGAAAAAATATTTTAAAAAGAAGCCATCCATGTTATAAAGTAGAAAGTAAAACTATGCCCATTTGCAGATGACATGACCTTTGGCTTGGCACCCCTAGCACAGTGTCTACAACACCAGCCACATACACGGAGTCTGGCAGATTCTAAACCCAGCCTGGGCCACTTAAGCAACAATGACAACTGCAACAGAAAAATAGCCCAGCATTGTGGCAGGCGCCTGTGGTTCCAGCTACTTGGGAGGCTAAGGCAAGAGAATTGTTGAAGCAATTCAAGAGTTGGAGGTTGCTGTGAGCTGTGACATCACAGCTCTCTACAGAGGACAACATAGTGAGACTCTGTCTCAATAAATAAATAAATATACCCAAAGATACCAGAAGAATTAGAACTAACAAAAGCATATTTTGCTTATCTTTGAGTTGATATATCACAAGTCATAATCAATTTATTGTTTATTTGCTGTTCCAAATAAAAACCTAGCCTTTTTCATCTTGTTTTTCATTGGCTTTGCCCCTCACTATCCCCAAGGCTTTCTCTACTGTGAGTCTGAATATCTAAAATCTATCTTCTGTCCTCAAGTGTCACTTCCTAGGACAAGCCGTCATTATTTGGGGTGGAGGTGGGAGAGGAATTTTCGGCTGTTTCCTATCCTAGCTTGACATATATATATTTATGCATTCTATTAGACAGCAGGCTCTCAGAGGATTCACTCCTTACTGAACCCTTCCTACACCTGCTGCAGATGATCTTTATGATTCACAGGAAATGTCTTATACAGGTAGGTTCACGGGTGGATGTCATATACAATTTTTCAGTGAACAAATTGACTAATAAAAAGTGAGAATTCAACCTGAAATTTGTGAGTTAATACACTAAATTAGTTAATTGAAGAATTATAGTTGAGGATCTATGACTCATATTTTTAAAATTCAAGTCCCTCACGCAAAGCATCATGCCTGAAGATGAAGGGTTCTTTACCCAGGAGACTCAGTTTTTTCTACCTGTTGGGTCAACAGGTAGATAAGGCACTCACTTTCTACATGTCATCTAAGTGACATCTGGGCATAGTTTTACATTCTTAAAATGGGGACACTAACAATTTTAGGACTGCTGTAAGCCATGGTGAATGGCAGGCTATGATGACTACTCCATGGACCTTATAGCAATGCTTCTTAAACTTTAAGGAGCTAGGGGAGTCAGTGAGTTCCTACCGACCAGGTACAATGTACGGGTAAATGGCAGACTTCCTGAGTGAAGCTCATAACTATAACTCAGACTTTACCTCACAAACACAAGCAATGTAATCTAATCATATGCACCCTCATATTAATCTGAAATTTAAAAACAATTAATTAAGCAAATAAAAAAGTGAATTCCAGCTGGTAGGTCTAGGTGGGGGCATTTCTAATCAGCTCCTGAGTAATGGTGAGGGATAGGGAAATATTTTATAAACTGTAATGCATTGAAGAAGATATTTGATTAGCAATAAAACAAGTGCTTTCTCTTTAGTACAGGATTATTTTCTCCTCACCCTGCCCTGAGGATCTGGACTTCTTTTCAAGGGCTCCCCTCCTCCCCCACCTTCCCTCACCTCTCAGTTCTCTGCGCAGTTGGTTCCAGCTCATGGGCTGATTTCTCCTGCTTCCAGAGCAATGGAGTTAGGTTTTTCCAGCAGGCAGCAGGCTAATGTGGTGATTTAGCTCTGCAATGACTCCCCAAAGGTTACTGAGAGGGCTCTGAGGAATCCTTGGAAAAACACACAGTTCCCTTAAAAGAAACATGGTCTGGGTCTACAACCAGTCCTTGACAGTATCTATTAGACTCAAATTGCTTTTGGAAATAGGATAGAGAGAATTTCCCTACTTACAAACAGGTTTGTGTCTCTCTCCCACCAGCAATCTGAGGTTCTCAGAGACGTGTATATTTTCTAAGTGAGAAATCATGGATACTGTCCCAAGTTTCTGGTAAACTCCCAGAAGCTCAACTCCCAGTCACAATTCAGACT
Source organism: Loris lydekkerianus (assembly GCA_963574355.1). Lineage (NCBI taxonomy): Eukaryota > Metazoa > Chordata > Mammalia > Primates > Lorisidae > Loris > Loris lydekkerianus. The sequence goes on along the minus strand of CAUYPK010057750.1, from coordinate 40,472 downwards.
TCCAGAGGAACTCATTGCTTGAAACTGGCAGAAAGCTCAGATGTTTGCTATCTGAAGGTTATTGCGGAAAGCATGCTGCGTTAGGGAGAATGTGGACTGATTAGTCCCCAAGAGCAACCTTTGCACATCTGAAAGTTGTGATGAACCCACTAGTCAGGAGAAAAGGGGCATAAGGATGGAGATGTCCTGTGGCCTGACCAAACCTCATCTCCAACACTCTCACCTTCTCTGACTTCATGGATTCCTCGATGCTCTGCAGACACGCCAGGCGCACTCCTACCTCAGCATACTTGCATTGGCTGTTCCCTCTGTGTGGTCCCCCCAGAAAGGCCGTTGTTTCTCATTGCTTCCTTAATTGGGTCCTTGTCCAAGTGTTGCATTTTTAGTGAGGTCTTCCATAACTAATTAAAATTCTAAATTAATACCCCAATGTCTCCCAGCATCCCTTACGCCTCATTCCCGATCTTTTCTTTTCTTTCTTTTTTTTTTCATAGTACTTTCAATAACTAACATAACTTGTTTACTTATCTGGTAGTCTTTCCCCCAAATGTAATCAGGAAATTCTGTTGGTTTTCCTCACTGCTTTATGTAGACCAGTGCTTAGCATATCATAGGCCTCAAGAAATACTGGTGAATTAATAAATAAATCTTTTCATTAATTAATAATGTGAGGTTATTAAAGTCTTATATCCCAGATAATGTGGCCACTTATCAAAACTAAATATTATATATAAGTTTCTCTAAAAAACTGTTTACTTAAAAATGTATTGTTTTGGTTTGGGAGACAAAGTCAGTATATCAAAGTTTGGTTTATAGCCTGTAGCTACATACCAATATAAACACATATAGGCCCCTTTCCAAGTCTCATCTCTTACTGAAAAATATAGAAATTACACCAGATTTTAGTCTCTTCTAAACACCAATGTTGTATAATATTAAAATAAGAATAGCAATAGTTTGGGTTTCATACACCAAGCAACAATATTTACTGAGTATTAACTATGTGTCAGACACTGTCCTATGGTGTGAAGGCCATAAAAGTGACTAAATACAAAGTTTTGCTTCCTTAGCACTTATGACCAGCAAGGATACAAAAGACCAAAATATAATAAAAAGCTAAATATTAACCTAAATTCTTGTAATGAGCAGAAATGATGAATTCTAATATTCAGCTCTATAATTCACCTTTGGTTTTCTGGAGATTGGAAAGGGTTATATATTTAACAAAGATGATTAAGTAGCATCTCACTACTCTTTTCCTACTTCTGTTTTCATTTTCTCCCAAGAGGTGATGATTGCTCTTGTTTTTTCAAAGAGAAATCACAAAAACTCTGCTGAGCAGATTTTAGTTGTCAACAGCTCCTCAGCCTTCCCTGTGATCCTCATACTGTTAGCTTCCTTTTAAAATATTAGTCCCTCTGCCCCTTTCAGACAAGTTCTTTCAAGCTAACACTGTAAAGAGAATTTTGTGTCAGGAGAGAGAAGTCTTTCCTCATTTTGTCTAAAGATATGTATGATAACTTTGTCTTCTTTATCCCTAAAAATACTTCCATCAGTGTTTCCTGATAAACTCCTAAAACACATTTGTAACTTACTTACTTTCTTTCTTTCTCTCTCTCTCTCTCTTTTTGAGACAGAGTCCCAAGCTGTTGCCCTTGGTAGAGTGCCATGGTGTCACAGCTCACAGCAGCCTCCAACTCTTGGGCTTAAGCAATTCTCTTGCCTCAGCCTTCCAAGTAGCTGGAACTACAGGTACCCACCACAATGCCCAGCTATTTTTTTGTTGTTGTTGTTGAGTTGTCATTGTTGTTTTAGCTGACCTGGGCTGAGTTCGAATCCGCCAGCCTCAGTGTATGTGGCCAGTGCCCTACCCACTGAGCTATGGACTCTGACCAACACATTTGTAACTTTCAACTATTTTTTTCCTTCTCATTTCTTGTTTCTAATTCTCACCTGTCACCAAAATATTAGCCACATCTTTTTTTCTTGGCTTCAAGTTTTATATCTGTCAGGTGAGGGACTGGGCAAAACAAACCCATGCCATTTCAAACTCTAATTTTTGTTATACCTTTAGTGTTTTCTATACCAACAAAATCTGTCTGAGCTTATCTGCCCTGCCCTTTCTGACACAATTTCTATCATTGAAAAAGAATGAGTCAGTGGCAATCATGGCTTTCAGAAAGCTGTATCTGATAGAACATTGATGCCAGTGCTGGGTATAAAAATTCAAAGTGACAACTGTTCAATCATTGTGGGGTGCAAGATACTCAGTCCTACACATATATTTCTAGCTTATGAGAGAAGAGCTTATTATCTAGACACATTACAAAAGTTCCATAATTTCTAACTGTAAAATCAACTGCAATCAACAAATCTATTCTTTCTTAGCCACACTGGCAGAAAGTCGCTGATCTGACAGAATAAGCTACCACCTGCAATGCTTGGAAAGAGGTGCATTACCCAGTCTACCCTGACCTTGATCTTCCATCCAATCTAAAATTTTAATTTTGTGTAGTTGTCAAATCCACTGCATATTAGATCGTGCAGTAAGCACTCAGAAGTCATGCAGAGAGAGGAGGAAGATCCCCGAGAGAAGGCCGGATGCAAGACCTTGATGTAAATTCTCTCCCCAGCACTCTCTCTGGGCTTCTGGCTCTAATGCGAAGGATGGGGGCTTGGCAAGATAGTTCCCACATCCTTTGAGTCAGTTATTTCGAGGTACCTAGTTATTTTCATTGTGGAAGAAATGAGTTTCAATCTCTCTTCCCCAAAGGTAACTATAGAACAGAAAGATAACTTGAGAGATCATTTTATTCAGATACAAAAAAAGACAACTTAAAAATGCAAAGGTCATCAGTCCTTGTCTTAGATCTTTACAGATGGAAACTGCAGTCCCTCCTGCTGAATCCTGGCTGTGCTTGTCCCCACTAACATAAAATCAAAATCTCTCCTTTCTAAGAGGAAGGGGAAACTATAGGGCTCCTCATAAAATCATCGCAGATGCCTGAGGGTAGTAATTAGCACATTTTCTGCGCTGTCTCTTTTTCAGGTTAAGTAACTGCACTTCTCTTAACCTGTCACGAAAGGGTTCATTTCATATGCGTACTCTACTTTTACGAGGTTCTTCTGAACTAGTGTCCCAAAAGGGACATGATGATTTGAAAATATCCAAATAATGTAGAATATAAACAGAGGTCACATTCATAAACCCAGAAAATTTTATTTCTTTAAAAATCTAAATTGTAGCTCCAGTTATTAAAGGTTAAGAACCACTGTATTTAATGGATTTGAATAAAATAAAATTAGAATTTTACTTGGCAATAAAATGAATCCAAATAAAATTCTGTCACACCATAATAAAAAGATACATTTTACCTTTTTAAAGATTTGTCACTGAAAACGAGGCGAAGATGAAGCAATGATTTCTGACTATTATCACATCTCGTTTTGTGAGCGGAAGCCCCTTGCGTATTTGCATAGATGCATTATTAATACATTTGAGGCCACAAAACAGTTACAATTCTTCAAAATGTCACTATCGCACAGTAGTAGTAACCTTAAACACAGCGTTAATTATTTTAAAAGAAATTCATGGAAAGATACTGTGCTAAAATCCAAATAGAGACCAAGACAGTTTTAGGCATGTCCCACATTAAATGAAGCTCTATTTGAGGCAACCTTTACTCTGTCTTCATCTTCCCAAACTACAACACTTTACCCTTTGACCTGCATCTCCCATTGCCCCCTCCTCCACCACCTCTGGTAACCTGGCAACCATCAGTCAACTCTGTTCCTATGTATTTGACTTTTTTGTTTTTTAACTTCCACATACAAGTGAGATCATGCAGTATTTTTCTTTCTATGTCTAATTTATTTCACTTAACACAAGGTTCTCCAGGTTCATCCATGTTGTCGCAAATGGCAAGACCTCCTCTTTAAGCTAAATAGTACTTCATTTAACACAGAACAATTTCTCTACCCATTCATGTGTCTATGGCACTTAATTTGTTCCCATATGTTGGCTATTGTCAATAATGCTGAAGTTAGGCAATAGAACCAAATTTTATCCATGCTTCATAACAAACCAATATATAGTAAGTATCAATGTTAGATAAATTCACCTGGAAAATATACATAGAATTGAATACCTACATCATATAATTTGAAAAGGTTGTTATAGGCTTCTTATTTAAAAAGAGAATGGATGACAGGGTGATATTCATGCACAAAAATAGTGCAAGTCACTTTGGGCAAAACTTTCGGAAATTCGAGTGGATTACATTTAGCTACCCACCTTAATTATTTAAATAACAGTATATTTTATCAGTATTTTCTGTACACTGCTCAGGATTTGGGAGTTTCAGGAGATTTCAAACTGGTTCTCAAAAGATGATATCTTGTTCTACGCCTGTTAAAGTCAAGATAGCAAATGAAAAAACAACTATAATCTATAAAGCATTTGAAACATGCTATATATTTTACCTTCCCTCTATCTCCTCAGAAAAAAGTAATGTCTTGTTATCCTGTAGTCTTGGAAATTTGGTTTTTCTTTTTTACACAGGCATAGAGATACTGCAGGTTCAGGTTAAGACCACCGCAAAAAAGCAAGTATCATGATCAAGTGGGCCACACAGATTCTATGGTTTCCCAGAGCCCATCAAAGTTGTTATGTTTGCACTATATTGTAGTCTGTTAAGTGAGCAAAAGCATTATGTCTAAAAATATAATGTAAATAATTTAAAAAGAAAAACTTCATTTTTAAAAATTGTTAATGATCATTTGAACCTTCAGCAAATCACAGTCATTTGCTGGTGAAGACTCTGGGTTTGATGTTGATGGGGGCTGACTGATCAGGACAGTAGCTGCCAAAGGCTGAGGAACCTGTAGCAATTACTTAAAATAAGACAATACTGAAGTATCAGTTGGCTTTTCCTTTCAGGAAAAATTTCTATAGTATGCCTTGTTGTTTGATGGCAAAAATATCATTCTACCCACAGTAGAACTTCTTTTAAAATTGGACTCAATCCTCTCAAACTTATCAACTAAGTGCATGTAATATTCTAAATCTTTTGTTGTCATTTCAAAAATGGTTAAAGCATCTTCACCAGGAATAGAGTCCATCTCAAGAAATGACTTTCTTTACTAATCTGTAAGAAGCAACTCACCATCCATTCAAGTTTTATCGTGAGATTGCTGAAATTCAGTCAGATCCTCAGGCTCCACTTCTAATTCTAGCTCTCTTGCTATTCTCATCACATCTGCAATAACTTCCTTCCCTCAAGTCTTGAATCCCACAAAATCACCAGGAGAGCTGGAATTAACTTCTTCCAAACTCCTGTTAATACTGATATTTTGACCTCTTCCTATGAATCATGAATGTTCTTAATGGCTTCTCAAATGGTAAATGCATTCCAGAGGTTTTCAACTTAATTTCTCCAGATCCATCAGAGGAATCGCTATTTATGGTATCTATATAGCCTTATAAAATGTATTTCTTAAATAATAAGACTTGAAAGTTAAAATAATTTCTTGATCCATAAGCTATAGAATGGATGAGTGTTAGCAGGTATAAAAATAGCATGAATCTTTCTGTACGTCTCCATCAGAGCTCTTGGGAGACCAGAGGCATTATCAATGAGCATTACTATTTTGAAAGGAAATTTTTTTTCTGAGCAGTAGGTCTCAATAGTGGGTTTAAAACATTTATCAAAATGAGGTGAAAGACATATTAATTGGTTTGATGTAAGCACGTCAAATTGTATAAAAAAATCAATACATTGAACCCTACATATGCATAAACGTATTCATGATCTTTGTGTATATGACTTAATAATTTAAAAAAAGACATGCTGTAAACAGATGTGCCCAACATCCAGGCTTTGTCGTTCCACTGATAGAGCACGGACAGAGTAGATTTAGCATACTTCTTAAGGGGCCTAAGATTTTCAGAATGGTAAATAAGCACTGCCTTCCACTTAAACGAAAGTTTAAGTATTAAACTTAAACTGTATTAGCCCCTTACTAAGAGAGTCAGCCTGTCTTTTGAAGATTTGAAACCAGGCACTGACTTCTCTTCGTTAGCTGTGAATGTCCTAGATGGCATCTTCTTCATTACAGGGCTGTTTTGTATACATTGAAAATCTGTTGTTTAGAGTAGCCACTTTCATGAGTTATCTTACATCTGGATAACTTGCTGCAGGTTCTCCAGCAGCCCTTGCTGCTTTACCTTGAACTTCTACAGTAGGGAGACTGATTCTTTCCTTCAACTTCATAAATAAACCTCTGCTAGCTTCCAACTTTTCTTCTGCATCTTCCTCACCTCTGTCAGCAATCACAGAATTGAGAAGAGTCAGGATTTTACTGTGGATGAGGCTTTCGCTTAAGGGAATATTGTGGGTTTGATCTTATATCCAGACCACTCAAACTTTGTCTGCATCAGCAAGAAGGCTATTTTGCTTTCTTATCATTTGCATGTTCACTGCAGTAGCACTTTTAATTTTCTTCAAGAATTTTTCCTTTGCATTTACAACTCAGCTATTTGGCACAAGAGGCCTCGCTTTCAGCCTATCTCAGCTTTTGACATCCCTTCCTCACTAAGCTGAATCATTTCTAGCTTTTGATTTAAAGTAGAAATGTGTAACTCTTTCACTGGGACACGTAGAGACCATTGTATGGCTACTAATTGGCTTACTGTCAATAATGTTGTGCCTCAGGAAGTAGGGAGGTCAGGAAGAAGGAGAGAGATGGGGAGCCAGTCAGCGAAGCCGTCACAATACAGAATACACAGCGTGTATCAGTCATCACTGTGCATGGTTTGTGGCTCCATAAAATAGTTATGATGCGAACACTGAATATCACTGATCATAGATCACCATTACAGATACAATATAATAATAGTGAAAAACTTTGAAATATTGCAAGAATGAGCAAACTGTGTCACAGAGACACGAAGTTAGCATCTCTACTGGAAAAAAATGGCATAACTAGACTTTCTTGACAGGGTTGCTTGCCGCAAACCTTTCACATGTAACAAATGCAACATCTGCAAAGTGCAATAAAATGAGGTAGCCCTGTATGATTTTAAATACATGCTGCTTTTTTTTTCTTTACATGAAATCAACCATCCCTTATAATAGGAACTGTCTTAATTGTGCTTCTACAGTGCTAAGCATAGTGCCTGATTTTTAACAAGTAGTCAGGTTGTTTTTGTTTTTTTGCTAAATGAAGACAAGAAATTAATTTATAGTTACTAGAGAATATATCACAACAAAATGTGCTTTAGGTGTTGTAGACATTAGTTGGTCTCTCACACAGAATTTCATCGGCTCCTCCCAGATACAATAGAAAAATGTATTGGATAGAAGATTCCACTGGTTCCTTTTAGTGGTGAAAAAAAATTTAAGCTTTGGCACTTTCTTTAAAATAATTCCTTAAAATTACATACTCAAAATACACATGTTACTTGAGCTTCAAATTGGTGAGACTTCTGATTTAATAATCTAAACTTAGTGATAAGCTTAAATAAATAAGCATGTTTGATCCGAAAACCATAGGTGTTTTTAAACTGAAAGAAAGTCTCAGGATCACCTTTTCTTTAGCCCACCTCATATTACTGATGACGCAACAGAAGTACATGAGGTAAAGCGACTCTGCCAAGGTCACATCAAGTCAGTGAGTGAGTGCTGAGTAGCACCAGGATGGACTTCAGGTCACCCGACTCCCAGCCCTGTGCCGTTTTCTTCCTTCCTGTCCTCTCCGATTTATTCCTCCAGAACTAACTGACCAAGCAGAAACAACTGGGAATAGTCAGATCTCTATTAATAACAACTTGCTTTTATATAGTACTATATAGTTTACAAAGCTCTTCCTCTCCTTAAATCCTTCCCAAAACCCCAGAGGCAAGATATTTACATTCACTTACAAGAAACTAAGGGCTAGGAACATATAATGCGATAGATTCAAGGTCATGGCATAAAGCTAAACTTGAACCCAGTTGTTTACTACACATCCAGTTCTCTATAAATAGATCCACAATAATTTTTTTGTTCTATAAATACAATCAGTCCAAGAAAAAGAATTATCCATTCCAATCCTTATTTGCATCCTATTAAGCCAAGATTTTAAGTGGCCTTCCCAAGTAACTTTGTGAAACATTTATGGATACAGAAAATACTTTTAAAAGAATTTTAAGATTGGGCACAGTGGCTCATGCCTGTAATCCTAGCACTCTGGGAGGCCAAGGTGAGAACATCACTTGAGCTCAGGAGTTCGGCATCAGCCTAGGCAAAGTGAGACTCCATCTCCACTAAAAATAGAAAAATTAGCCAGGTATGATGGTGAGTGCCTATAGTCCCACCTACTTAGGAGGCTCAGGGAAGAGGATCACTTGAACCCAGGAGTCTACGGTTACTGTGAGCAAGGCTGACACTATGGCACTCTAGCCTGGGCAACAGAGTAAGACTTTGTCTCGGAAAAAAAAAAAAAAAATTTAACACTAAGCAAATAAATAACCCATGGAAAAGTAATAGATAAAATATCAAGAAAAACAGGCAGGACAACCACCAAAATCCATGGCAAACTGATCTGGACAAGGACTTCTTCAGTAATACTCATAAAGCAACCAAAGCTAAAAAATCAATAGTAAAGAGACAACCCACAGAAAGGGAGAAAATGTCTGTAAACTACACATCGGACCAGGGAATAATAACTAGAATATATAAGGAGCTCTAAATATTCAATGGGAAAAACTCAAATAATCTGATTAAAAAATAGGCAAAGGATCTGAATAGATATTTCTCAAAATAAGACTAAAATGGCAAACAAGTATAAGAAAAAATGCTCAACAAAATTAGTCATAGGGAAATGCAAATAAAAACTGCAGCAAGATATCATCTCATCCCTGTTAATATGGCTTTTTTTTTTTTTATTAAATCATAGCTATGTACATCAATGCAATCATGGGGTACAATGTGCCAGTTTTATATACCATTTGAAATATTTTCATCAAACTAGTTAACAGAGCCTTCACGGCAGCCTCTTAGTTATTGTGTTAAGACATTTATATTCTATATTTAGTAAATTTCACATGTACCCTTGTAAGATGCACCGTAGGTGTGGTCCCACCAATTACCCTCCCTCTGCCCATCCTTCCCCCATTCCCTCTCCCCTTTCTCCATATTCTTGGGCTATAATTGGGTTATAGCTTTCAAGAAAGCTACAAATTGCCTTCTTAGTAGGTCTGAGTACATTGGATACTTTTTCTTCCATTCTTGAGATATACTGCTAAGAAGAATATGTCCAGCTCCATGTATGTAAACATGAAAGAGGTAAAGTCTCCATCTTTCTTTAAGGCTGCATAATATTCCATGGTGTACATATACCACAATTAATATGGCTTTTTTTTAAAGAACAGATAATAACGAATGTGGATGAGGCTGTGGAGAAAAGGGAACCCTCGAACTTGGTTGATGGGAATGTAGATTCATGCAATCACTATGGAGAACAGTCTACAGGCTCCTCAAAAAAATGAAAATAGAGCTACCAAATGACCCAGCGATCCCACCTCTGGGTGTATATCCAAAGGAGGGGAATCCAGCACACGGAAAAGATTTCTGCTCTCCCACGTTTATTGCAGCTCTATTAGTATCTACTACAGAACTATAAAGTATCAAGATTTAGAATCAACTTCAATGTCCATCAATACGTGAATAAGGAATGCACAATGGGATATTTTAGTGTACAGCCACACAAAGAATAAAATATTGCCATTTGCAACAGCATGGATGGAACAGGAGAACAGTATGTTAAGTAAAATAAGCCAAGCACAGAAAGACAAAAAAGTAACATTTTCATTCAGGTGTGAAAGCCAAATAGTAAAAACAATGGATCTCCTAGAGACAGAGAGCTGAATCATGGTTACCAGAGGCTGGAAAGGGTAGTGGGGACTGGGACATAAAGTGGGGATGATGAATGGATACAAAAAAGTAGGTAAGTAGATAGAATGAGAAATGTTGGCGAGCAGAACAAAGTGTCTATAGTCAGCAATAAGTTAGTGTATACTTTAAAATAACTAAAAGAGTGATAATAGAATATTCTTAACACAAAGAAATGATAAATGTTTAAAGTAATGTACACCCAACTACCCTGATTTGATTAATTCACTTGTATGCCTGTATCAAACATCACATCTACCTATAAAGATAGGTAACTGTTACGTACCTAAATAATTAAAAACTAAAGCATACATATTTACTGAAGTGGTTTACACATCAAGGACAAGAAAGGCCTTCATTGCTCAATGATTTCAGCTCCCTTGTTTGAGCTGAGGAAACTGAAACACCTCTATTCCTAGTCCTCAGCAAGCAGAAATCTCAGGTTATTTTAAAGGATAGAGGTGAGGATAGCTCTGGCTCCAGGAAGGCCACCCCTTTGAAACAGCACAGCATTCCTTTTGTTGGCACTCACAAAAGATCCTAAGAGGTAGGATCGCTGAGGATGTAGCTAAAGGCAAAGCTGCACTTAGCCAGTGGGAAAGTGATCTCAGCTGGCATCGCGGAAGCTGACAGGGAACAGCAAAGCTCTTACAGGCGTGTCCAACCTTTTGGTTTCTCTGCACCACATTGGAAGAGAAAGAGTTGTCTTGAGTCACATATTAAATACACAAACACTAATAAAAGCTCATAAGTGAAAAAAAAAAAGGTCCATGACTCAATTTTGTGATATCTACCACCACAGATAAGCAAAGATGTCTTCACATGATTCACATACGACCTGCCAGCAGAACCAGAAGACTGGGGGCAACACAGACACACAGATACTAACCAGGAACTCGCCACCTTCTGGATGAGGATGACAACAACAGAGATTGTTTTGTTGCTCATTTTTAGAAAAATCAAGAGAAATAGCTTCTACAAAGTTGGAGGAAACCATATTGATGCCTAATTAGACCTCCCAGGGATGAGAATTGATAATTCTCTTTCATGGGCAAGGAGAGGTTAAGTCACGGTGATTATAATCCATTATGTCAAAGATTATATCTGAGTTTGGGGTAGAGACGAGAGATGTTTTAAAAGACAAAGAAGGGGAAGTTGAGGCATGCGTGCTGTGTATGTCATCTCTGGGTCTAGTGCTATAAAACTTAAATAAACAATATTATTATATATCAAAGGCTTTATATTTTTATTTACTCAAATAACCTCCCATCAGACACCATGTGCCAAGTCACTGGAATCCCAACAAAGAAAGACATAGTTCTTGCCTTCTTGAATCCCACAGCCTAGACAAGAGGCTATGATCCAAGAAACTGTAGTATAGCATGGAAAGAAACCAACACTGCAGGAGACGTTTGAAGGGCTGGGAGGGACAGACTTCTCAGGAGAAAAGAATCAAGAAAAATTTTATTGAAAAATATCACAATCTATGTATTTATAAACACACAACAAAGTGAATATACTTTGGGAAATTCTAAGATCCCTTTCAAGCTCTGTTTTGCTTTTAGTGAGTACTTACTGGTAGTATTATATTACTGATAAAGAACTGACAATTGAACAATATATATACTTTTTTAGTTCTTAGATTTCCCAATAGTATACCATTTGATAATCACTAACTTATGAAATGATAAATTTAACAGCATACATTATATTCTTAAGTGTTCACCAAAGACAGCATTCTCCTCCTCTCTGAAATGTTTAAATACTATGTTTATACATCTGTTGTATGCTTTCAAGACACTGTAAACATAGACACATTTCAAAAATACATTGCAAAATGGCACACCAATGCATCATCTGGGAAACCGTACCCTGAATGTGCTGGGTGAATTTAAATTCAATCAATACTAGCCTATATGAATTTTAAAACCTCTGTTCTAGGTGAAGAACTGTGAGCCTGTTTTAAAAGAAGCAGTGAGAATTTGAAGCCATTCTCTCTTTATAGCATTACATGAAAGAGTTTGTAGTCCTATTCTGAAGTCCACAGCATAGCTATTTCATTTAAATGACTGTTCTTAAAGAAATCATCACAAGTTTTAAAAATTGCTATTTCCAGATTTCTGAGACTCAAAGCCACTGATTAAAAATTTGAGTAATATTAAATAGATAACTGGGCTTTGAGGTGGGAGGTCAATATAATTTAGTGAAAAAAAAAAAAACGTTAGTGAAAGAATCAAGAAACCTGAGTTCCAATCTTTGATTTCACTAGGATTAAACTGCTTTTCCCTGAGCTTCAGTTTTTCCTAGGTAAAACGAAGAAGCTAATAAGAACTTTCAAATTATCTTCTGATCATAAAACTCTATTACAGTGCTGGGAAGAAAGTAATTTTGCCAGTTATAAATTGGCAAAAGGATCACTCTGGAAAATTTGTGCTTGCATGTACTGAGAGCTAAGACATATTTCCAGTCATGAATTTTGAAGGGTAACTTAATCACTCCCCCCCTGGAACTTCTACCTCCTGTTAATATGTCTATGATGGCTTTTATCTTATTGCATCTTGGACATGTCTGTCTTCCATGCCAGTGTGAAAGGCTCATACAGTCAAGAACTGTCTCTTTTTCATTATCTTGTTTTGCCAATGTCCAGCAATGCAGATGGCTTAGGGTGAGTGTTCAGTGGCTGCCTGGCAAGTGAAAGAATGAACAAATGCATAAACAGCTACTTTAAAAAACTGTCTAGAGGCTCAGCACCCATAGCTCAGCGGCTAGGGCGCTGGCCATATACACCAGGGCTGGTGGGTTTGAACCCAGTCTGGGCCTGCTAAACAACAATGACAACTACAACAAAAAAATAGCTGAGCGTTGTGACGGGTGCCTGCAGTCCCAGTCACTTGTGAGGCTGAGGCAAGAGAATCTCTTAAGCCCAAGAGTTTGAGGTTGCTGTGAGCTGTGATGCCAGAGCACTCTACCAAGGGCAACATAGTGAGACTCTATCTCAAAAACAAACAAAATTGTCTAGAGATGATCCTAATAATTCTCTTAAGCTAGTAACACTTTAAAGTGATTTGCATAGTATTTTCTCATGCAAAGAATACCTTCATGACCCTGGTATCTAAAGTATGAATAAAGTGAGGGCCAAGGGCACTGCTGAGAACTCTGCAAAATGTTATGCATGTAAAGAGGAGCTCTGAGCTGAGATTATCCTGTTGCAAGGTAATCTGGTATCTTTAAAAAGTAAAGAGACTTCTAAGTAAGGATGAAAAATTGAAAAATGGCTTTTACTTTCATTCCTACCTGAAGCACCATTAAAAGTACAACACAGGTGTGTATGTGTTGCATAAATATTCCAAGATGGAGGAAAGGGGAGATAAGACAATAAAAACAAAATTTTAGAACTGACAAAGCAGCTGGTGAAAATATAAAGGGTTTAGCAGATCTGAGAAAGCTGAATCCTAAGTCAGCAGTGGGGAAAACCAATAAACAACCTAACCTAGACTACATCATTTTCAGAAGTTTAGACAGTGGTACCACCAGGTTTGTCTAGATATGGGGTAAACGGGACAGGATAAAATGTATAAAGATTATGGAAAGTTTGTTTTTAAGAAGGTGTTATAACCTTTCTCCTACACATTAAGCATTTACACAACTGCCCTCTCTCATCCCAGAATAAAATTAGAGATTTATTCTTTGTAGTGGAAAGAAAAAAGTTCAGTCTGTGGGCGGAGGTAGTACCACATTGAAAACTAGGAGATTTAGTGAACATTTATACAATGATTGGTGACAGCCACAGAACCCTTAGAGTCAGGTCTTACCATCAGGCAGAGGAGTGGAAGAGTCTTCGTGAAGAAATCATGCAATTCCTCTACCAGGTATATATCGAGAAGACCAAAAATCACATTATAACAAAGATATTTGTAACAGAATGTTTATTGCAGCCCAATTCATAATTGCTAAGTCATGGAAGAAGCCCAAGTGCCCATCGATCCACGAATGGATTAATAAATTGTGGTATATGTACACTATGGAATATTATGCAGCCTTAAAGAAAGATGGAGACTTTACCGCTTTCATTTTTATATAGATGGAGCTGGAACATATTCTTCTTAGCAAAGTATGTCAAGAATGGAAGAAAAAGTATCCAATGTACCCAGTCCTACTATGAAAGCTATAACCCAATTACAGCCCAGGAATATGGGGAAAGGGGAAAAGGAGGGAAGGTGAGGTGGGAGACTGGGTAGAGGGAGGATAATTGGTGGGACCACACCTACGGTGCATCTTACAAGGGTACATGCGAAATTTACTGAATGTAGAATATAAATGCCTTAACACAATAACTAAGAGGCTGCTGTGAAGGCTATGTTAACCAGTTTGATGAAAATATTTCAGATTGTATATAAAACCAGCACATTGTACCCCATGATTGCACTGATGTACACAGCTATGATTTAATTAAAAAATTTTTTTGAAAGTGTGCTAAAGACATCAACAGAATCTTTTCATATAAAGATAGACTAATAAGCCACACACACACAAAAAAAAGAAATCATGTAAACATAAGAGATAAAAGCTAAGGATATTGACATCAGGATTTTCCTCTGTGAAAAGCCCACCAAGATCACTACCCAACTAAGATCATTGCTGTTGACATACACACAGGGTTTCCTGTCACCTCCTTAGCCCCCTACACCCACTCTGAAAAATAAACAGGCACCAAATATAAAAACATCTGCAGAAAGTCTCTAACATGAAAGATAGAAATCTGAACAAACGCAAACCAAAAAGGTGACTAGAAATAGAGAATATGGAGAGAGATGAGACCTTCTAAGGAGTATGTCAATATTCTCAGCAAAACATTAGAAAATATTTATTGCATCAGTGAAATAAGAAATATTATATAAAATTGAACAATCAAAGAAAGCCAACAAATAAAGCTCTTGGAAACTAAAAATCTGATATCAGAAATTAAAGACAAAAAAGATTAATTTAAGAAAGAGTAGAAGATAAATTTGAGCCTATCATGTAGAAAGTAGAGGAAAAACAAAAGAGATAAAAATAGAAAATGTAGCATATGAGAAACAAAACCTGTGACAAATAAATCCAGGATATCCAAATCCAAGTGACAAAATTTCCAAAAGTTGGAACTAAACAAACAACAAAATAACCAGAGAATGAGAAACCATTGAGAAAATCATCCAAGAAACTAAATTATTTTTGATTTTATAGAAATCAAAGAATCAAAAATATTTTTTTCTAGAATTAAAGATGGTAAAGAGTTTCTACACAGTAAGTACATAGCAGAATGAGTTCAAATGAAACCACAAGAAGATGAATCATTATCAATTCTCAGAACTGGAAGAAAAAAATAGATCCTACTAAGTTCTAATAAAAATTATCAGGCATGTACAAAAAATAAGGAATCAGAATAATACCAGACCCAAACTTCAAAACTGGAAGAAGGAATATATTGTAGTAGTGTCATTTAAATTCTGAAGAAAAGTGATTTAAAACCCAGAATTCTACAACCAGCCAAATTATTATTCAAATATGAACAATCAATAAAGATATGTGCTGTTATACAAAGATCCAGAGAATTTAACTACCATATATCCTTTTTCCCAGGAATCTACTGGAGAATATACTCCATCAAAAATAACAAAACAGAGAAAGAACACAGAGGCTACAGGAAAACAGGGGAACAAGGAAAAAGACCTCAGAGACTTTCCAGGGTGATGGTAAAGGAAATCCCGAGACCAAACCAATGCATCTAGAAGAAAAAGCGCACCCCTACAACACCCCGTCATCAGGTTCCAAGAGAGATTACTTCAGGACAGTGTGCGGGATAGAGTGTCCATCTGAATGACTTGAGATGAGACACAGAAAATGGTCAGGGACTGGGAGTTGACTAGTGAGAAGAACACAGAAAGCAGAGCAAACAAAAACAAGACAATTATCAACCACAGAAAAAAGAAAATCTTCTGACAAAAGGAAGAAAAGTCATGGTTTAATTTGCCTCAGTCATGAAAAGTATTGAAATAATTATAATAATGTAGCTACCGACTACTTAACTAACCAAAATAGCAATGGAAGAGCCCCTGCAAAGATGGCGAGAGGACAAGGATGCATGTTGTGGTGAGAATGGGACCATGGGAGAGAGCTGAAAATCATTTCCTTGGTGTGACAACAAGGAAGTAAGAAGTAGGAAGAAGACAATGTCTTCAGAACACAAAGGTAAATATCAGCAAAAGCAGAGAGTGATTGTCTCAATAGAGAAAAAACAATGAGACAGGGACAAGGAATTACTACCTTTCATAATATACCTTCTAGCTGTGACAAAAATAGCAAGTGAAAACAGCAGAGGAATAGAAAGAAATCACCTCGGATTTTATGCATGAAGGATCATTTTTGTACAGCTCTTACTCTAAAAGCATTTCTGAAGAATGGCGTATGGCAGGAGGCTGTAGCTTGTTCCCTGCTATTCTCCCTTCTTTGCTAAGACATGATTCAATGGGGTCAATAGAGATCAAAAGATGTTGCCCAGAGGACAGACAAGGCCGTCTTTGCCATCTGTCTAACTGCTCCTTCGGGTTGTTACAGGAAAGTCATCTGCTGACCTTCATTTCAAAATCTTATTCATAAAATTTCTACCAGCCAGGCTGAAACCTTCTCTATACGAGGTGCTTTCTAGATTTCAACTACTGATTATGGTTATCTAGTGTGGTAGGATGTGTCTTCCTAGGAGAGTTTAAGAATTTGATCCAAAAGTAGTGTCTTTGTGGCTGCCATACTTCATTGGCTAGAAATCTGTCCAGTTACAAATAAATGCTCAGACTGGAATTGCTATGCTTGCTGTTCATTCAAACAATGAAACGAACCTGAATCCATCAGACTCAGCCAAAGCCCATGGTTATTAAACCAGAGGTTACAATGAGGCAGTTTTGAGATACATAACATAGTAATAGGTACATTTTATTGAATGTCTACGGTATGTGTAGTAAACACTTTCATAAGGTATCTAATTTAATCATCAAATCAACTCTCTGAATAGGTACTATTATTATCTCCATTATATGGATAAGAAAATCCAGTATTGGAGAGATTAGGACCCTCATCCAGTATCTTCAGTTAAGAAAGACAAAAATCAAGACCAGAATTGAATTTAGAAACTACTCTTTTAGTTTACCTATATTTTCCATAAAAAAAAAAAAAAGTTTCATCAGAACATCAAAACAGACCATTGAAAGAAGGAGACAAACATTTCTCACATGAGTCTACATATATTTAAGGATAGAAGAGTTTGAAAAACTTCATACAACATAGTTGAAAAATGCATGTACATTAATTAGTACATTCTTGCACACTTTTTGCTGTCACTACAATTTTGAGACTTAATAATTTATAGATCTTCCAGCAGTGATTTTTAAGCCTGAAACATTCCAAAGGGTTCTTGGGCTTCTTTTCCTCTATAATATCAGTTTTTAAGTTTCCGTGCTAGAATTTCAGGGACTTGAGAGCCAACAGTGAACAGAAGTGAAACTCACTGTTCCATTAAGCAAAGGAAGTGTGTCAGCAGCAGCAACTGGAGAAAGTCAGCCTGAAACCCTGGACCACAGCATTTCCTCCAGCCGCGGCAGTGCGTTTGCAGGAATGCCTCTCTTTGCACAGTAGACGGGTTCTTGAAAAGCTAGTGAATTATTAAAGCTTTGTAAGTAGAATTGTATTATAAAAGCCCTAGGAATCTAATTTGTCAAAGATGAATACATGAGTTAACATTTTTGAAATGTAAATGAAATCATCACCTGCATTATCCAACTTGTTACGGGTTTCCACAATTTGCCTCCAGCCTTTATTTTAGGATTCATCATCCACTGTACCCATCCCCAACCTTCCGTGCTTCCTGAGGGGGGCACTTTTTCTCATCACTACCATACTTAGCATGTAGAACAGTGTCCAGGACAACAAATAGATGAATTAATTCATCATTCCATTATTATTTTCCCAGTACGACATTTGTTTCTTTACCTTTGTTTATATTATTCCATCAGCCTAGAATGCTTTTCCAATGTTTTAGTTTCATCCTTCCTGCAAGAGTTCAAACACCAGCTCCTTCCTAGATGTGAGCTTCCTGTCTGTATCTCCAAAGGTTATATTTATATTTATCTATGTAATAGGAAATGATCTAAACCTTGTCTCAGGCCTAGGCTCCTGACCTATAAAAACTACCCAAAGCAGCCTACACAAGACATGATAGTAAAAGTAAACTCATATGAAATTTTTATACGCATTGCCACCTGTCAGTTCTTAAGTTTTGGTTTGTGTGTCTCTCTAAACGCCAATTTATGAGGTGTTCCTAAGGTCAAAAACTATGCGGTTTCTCATTTCTAGTCCCAGTGACAAGCAATATGCATCGGGATAGATAAAGGGGTAAATGGATATGACCAAAGATGAACTCTTGTATTAATTAAAGTGAATTAATTGAACTCACTCATGAGAATGCTACTTCTGATCCCTTATTCTGATATTTCTGAATAATCAGCAAAATATGTTATCTGTTTCTCAATCCGATTCCCAAGCACAAGAGAATCTTAGACTAGACTGGCTACAGCAGCGGCTCTCAAGCTGCCACCCCTAGACAAGCAGCATCTGCATCTCTTTGTCACTTGTTATAAAAGCAGATTCTTTTGCCCACCCCCGACCCACTGAATTGGAAACTCTGGGGTAAGGCACATCAATCTGTGTTGTAACAAGCCCACCATTATTGTGATGCACACTTAGTTGGACAATTTGGCAGATAATTGTCCTCACTTTTCTGGCATGAGCAAGGCAATGTTCATAAACCTAATTGATGATATCAACCCTCAATTTATGATAGTCAAGTTCTGTCTTCTAAGGAATTTAGACTTCATGTTAGGCCAGTAAAATTCCGATCAAAAAGATTAGTAGATGAGCCAACTGATGTTACTACTTTTTAATTTTTATAGTGTGACTAAAAACTATTACTTTAAACTGTATACCTGGTACATGGCATACTGGTGGCTCCAACCAGAGGAAAAAGGAGTGAAATATACCACAGTTTATTAACACACTCAGGGGCTGATGGGCACTTGGGTTGGTTCCACATCTCAGTGATTGTAAATTGAGTCGTGATAAACAATCTGGTACAAATGTCCTAATGATAAATTGATCTTTTTTTTTTTCTCCTGAGTAAATACCTAGTAATGGGATTATGAGATCAAATGGAAGGCCTATAATTGAGTTCTTTGAGAATTCTCCAAACTTCCTTCCGTGGAGGTTGTATTAGTTTGCAGGCCCACCAACAGTATAAAAGTGTTCCCTTGTCTGCACATCTACACCAGTATTTGTAGCTTTGAGAGTTTGTGATGTGGGTTATTCTCACAGGGATTAGGTGATATCTCAGGGTGGTTTTAATTTGCATTTCTCTGATGATTAGGGATGATGAGCATTTTTTCTTATGTTTGTTAGCCATTTGTCTGTCCTCTTCAGAGACTATATCAGCCATAAAAAAAGATAAAAATTTTACATATTTGTATTAATCTGGATAACATTCTCTTTAGTAAAGTATCACAAGAATGGAAAAGCAAGTATCCAATATATTCAATACTAATATGAAGGCTGTACGTCAGCAGTTCTCAACCTGTGAGGGGCAACCCACAGGAACTGTATTAAAGGGTCATGGCCTTAGGAAGGTTGAGAACCACTGCTGTAGATGAACTAACACATGCCCACACAAGAGAAAAACGTAATTTAATTCAAGTTGGGTGGAGAGGGAAGGGAGATTGGTGTGCTTCCACCTAATAGGTACAATGTAGGGGTACGTGGCACACCTCCTAGGGGAGGGGCACAACTACAGCAGGGACTTTACCTGACAAATGCAAACATTGCAACCTAATTGTTTGTACCCTCATATTAACCTGAAATAAAAAAATAAAGAGCAGAATTTTTTAAATTTTTAGTGGAAAAAAAAGAAAGAAAGAAAAATGAGTGAAATAGAACTACCCAAGATGAAGGAGGAAACTAACGAAGGCAGCAAGGGTCAGAAAGTCTGAATTTAAAAAAAGAGTATGGAGCAATATAATCAATTCCAGACCAATCATAGCTGGTGTTGAAGTAGGAGGAGAGGCAATGAGAGGGGAAAGAAGGAATATGGAGATAGGATTAAGAAAGGCAGTGCCCTCCAGTATCAGGTAGGAATTTTGTTATGCATCAGGCATGTTTACGAGCAGTGGTATGAAGGATACGGCAAGCTACATCTAGTTCTATGCAGAGGGTCTCACCTGATGGTGGTGTATTAAGGCAAGAATCCAGCCCCATACAGAAGTAACAACCATAGCCACAGCAGCAGCTGTTATTATTGGGCACTAATTTTATGCTTATTTCTTTATATATTTTGTTCTCATTTGCCCCATTAATTTTGAAAGAGAGCTATTGTACAAATTAGGAAGCAAAGAAACAGAAATATATCTTGCCGAGTTACAGAGCTTAAAAAGTTGCTAGTTATATGGTCTGATTTCAAGTCTTGTGATCTTTTTACCACACCACAAGCTTCCCAAATAAACAGGACAGCTATTTAAGCTGAGGGCTAGAAAAAGACGATGCAACTCCATGCTTACCTACGCCCCTAGCGGTAGAAGCCATGGCAAGGCGCAAGAGAACTGTGGGCTCTTTCTCCAAGGCACAGGATAGGTGGGAACTCCGGATGATTCTCCGTCTGTGGCTCATTAGCCTAGACCTTGGGTTGAGACTAATTCTGCAGATAAGGCTTCCTAAAGGTTAATAAAATCTGTATGTGCATTGCTGGACTAGCTTTTCAGTAACAAAGACAGGTTTATTAGACCGTCTTATCAGACTAGAGCTAAATATGCCTTGATGTTAAGTAGTAGGTAAGCACGTGGACTCTGCAGCCCGCCTGTGTGACCTGGGTAAATTGCTTATTATCTCTATGGCCAAGTTTTCCAATCACTAAAATAAAGACAATACAGCCTGCCTCACTGGGTTTTGATGAGGCTTAATGACTCAATATATGTAAAGCACAGTGCAAAATGCATAGGAAAAGCAACACAAGCATTATTTCCAAAGACTCCATTATCTTCTCAAATGTCCTTTCAATGTCTGACATGAAAAAAACATGAAACTGTGAAGCATAAAGAGACTTTTTTTAAGTTCAGGTAGATCTGTTTAATAGTTTATAACTTAGCCCAACACCTGGTGTACCGATGCTGCATTGAAAAAAACTGTAATATTGATAATATATTTGAAAGAAATAGACGTCTACTCATAATTAAATCATCGTTACCCAACTATTATCACTTTTATTACAATCTACTATCTGCTCTTTGAGATACAAATTTTACACTATTGTAAGCAGTATATATACAGCTATGTACATACACCCATACATACGATTATTTTATAATTATCATTATATCATAAGTACTTCTGCTCATAATTCATGTTCATAAACATGTTAGTGACTGATAAACATTTCACTTTATTTTATTCTTTGCATAATTAAGAAATTCAGTTTACTAACCTTGAAACTTTTAGAACTTGGAAAACTTCCATCTGGAAGCAAAAAAATGCTGCTTCTATCTAAAATGACCGGGAGCCAATCAAACCTTGGAAGAGATAGTTATTGGTTTTTAAATTGTTTGAAGACAATAAAGGACTGAGTGCAATTATTTTTGAATAATATATTGCTAATGATTGAGAACTAAAAGAAAATCATATCTCCATTCTATAACGTCAGTAATACACTCAGCACTTGTTGAAGAGCTTATCATTTGTTAGGCTTTCTTTTTTAGGGCTGACAGAGGGAAGAAACCCATATCAACCAAATCAACTTCCCAGATGACTGAAGTATAAATACACTCATCTGAATTGTAAGGAGGACACCCATGAGGGTGAAAAAAAGATGTTAAAACATAACGGACAATCTGCGCAGCAAAAACTGCCACAGCCTTGGCCAAAGAGGTAGGAGGGAACAGGCTCCCTCCTTTTCCCTCCCTCCCATCCAACCAGAAATGATTAAACAGAGCATGTGCACTCTAGTTCCTACATAAACACTTCACAAATGCCGCTTCTTACAAACTCAACAATGAAAAGAATCTTGTGTTCAATCCACCTTTGTTTTGCAGATGAAGAACAGGCCAGAGAAAGAAAGTGAACAGCAAACATTCACATTAATGACATGGAGCAGGAATTAGAATTCAAATGATAGGTCTCAGAATTCCCGAGTCAGGGTCTTTTCCACAAGGTCAGCCCAGCCATTCTCCGATTCAGACACAGGCCTGTCCCCTTTGGGGGGTCACAATCATGCTGCATGCAAACTTCAGCCCACTCACAGTTTCCCCCACGTCTTAGAGCTTTCTCAGTCAGAATCAAATGAATTGCTCAACCCAGTTGGTTATAGACCCACCAACTTCAGTCACACAATTCACAGCCTTTATAGGCTAGCTCAAACTTACACTGAGTCCTCAAAACTACATGTGGTAATTATGATCACCCTGATTTATTTTATACAGATGTCAAACCTCAAGAGGATGAAAGAAGAATAAACTCACACTAAAGATGCAGTTTCTTTATAATAATAAAATAAAAATCAGGATCGGTGCCTGTAGCTCAAGTGGCTAGGGTACCAGAGCTGGAGGGTTCGAATCCAGCCCAGGCCTGCCAAACAACAATGACAACTATAGCCAAAAAATAGCCGGGCATTGTGGCAGGCACCTGTAGTCCCAGCTACTTGGGAGGCTGAGGCAAAAGAATCACTTGAGCCCAGGAGTTTGAGGTTGCTGTGAGCTGTAACGCCATAGCACTCTACCAAGGGTGACATAGTGAGACTCTGTCTCAAAAAAATATATAAAATAAAAAATGAATAAAAATCAATAATCAATGAGTTAAAAATAAAAAAGTTTAATACACTGACCTCCAAAGAGGAGAACAAAGTGATTTTTCCCCAGGTTTGTCCACAGAATTAATATAGGAAGCAGAACCTGAACCCACATTTTCTACCATAGAGTAATCTAATAGACTATTAGAATGTACCTATATACTCGAGTATAAGCCGAGTTTTTCCGGCACAAAATTTGTGCTGAGTTTGGGCTTTTCGGCATAAATTTTGTGCCGGAAAAAACTCGGCTTATACTCGAGTACATACGGTAATCATCTGTTAGATTAATATTCAGGGTGTCCATAAAGTTCATATGCAATTTACTATGTTAAATTATTTTAAATTTCACATGAACTTTATGTCCACCCTGTATTAAAATACTAGTTTATTTCATGAGAACATGCATCCTGTTTATTCTGTTTCAGAATGTCACCCCAGGATATGACACCACGATGCCACAATATGCATAACCCCCCAATCCCGTTTGAAAAGCTCAGGCTTAAAACATCTAACAAATAGTAGGTACTCAAATCAATTCAAGGTGGGGTACAGAGGAATGAGGAAGTGGGGAGAGGGGAGGAACAAGGGGATGGGTGTGCTCCCACTTAATTGACACAATACATACAATATTGGGGTGTATGGCACACCTCTTGGGGGCAGGACACAATTATAAGAGGGACTCTACCTAACAAATATAAAAATTGTAATCTAATTCTTTGTACCCTCGAATTAACCTGAAACAACCAAAAAAAATATTGCTTATTTACTCACTTAATCATTTTATTTTAACAGACCAAGGCTGATAGACGTGCCTTTGCTTTGGTTATCTCCCTTACCTCAGTATTACTAGGGTTTACTATATAGTATTTTCATCAGCAGCATACTTTTTATGCTACTATCACTACAATATCCAGTAAGTACAAAGTATCCATTTCATCTGAGCAATTTACATGGCAATCTTAATCTTGACACATAGCAAATACTTCTCTCTTAAATCACAGAAGAAAGAAAAGGAAAATTCAATTTTAGATAGTGCTGGAAATGTTGAAGATATTTTAAAATGAAATAAGAGCCTTTAGAAAAGCTCCTCAATAATCTAATTTTAAACTTTCCAGAGTTCGCAATTGGAGTGATCATACAATAAATCTTAAGTAATTGCCTTATTTGCAGACCATCAAAGTACAATTTAAATATGTGAAAGAGACCACTGGCATAAAAACGTTTCAACACATTTTGAAGCCAGAAACACATATAGATTTTCATTTTCCAAATACCTGAAAAGGATTTACCTAATTTACCTTATGTTGAGGTTAGTCTGACCTGTTTCAATGTTCTCAGTATTTGAAAAACTTAATAAGAATCTGATTATAGAAATGAATTGGGTAGGAAGAGACTGTCATTGCCACCACTGCCACCGCCCTGTTAAGGGAGGCGATGTGTTTAGTTGTCCTCTGAATAGCCTCTGAAAGTTTCTGGATTTTTTTTTTTTTTTTTTTCAGTCTAATCCCCTTGGGCTGCTTTTCAGGCTAATAGCCAGTCTATAAACAAGAGAGAAACAAAAATCTAACCACAGAGGAGCAGCTTCTCTTTACTTCTTGTATGTAGTTGAAGGCCCCACTTTCAATCATTGGTGCTTACTGAATTATTAGAGATGGGATTAGTTTCAGGTAAAAATCGAGGCAGAGTGTGTATTAAAAAAAAAAAAAGAAAGAAAGAAAAGGTCTGTGAAGGGTAACAGGTGTCCTTAGGGACTTCCACCAAAGTACCACCGTCTGTAGCATTCAAGCAGCTAAATACCATGGCCTCCCTGGGTGGAAGTCTCATATTCCCAAAGACAAAGAGATAGGAACTATTTCAAAAAGTAACTGTGAGAAAACTAAAATTAGAACTATTGACATAGATCCTCAGAAAAATCCTACCATGTTCTGCATGCAAGGATGCTAATAAGATGAGGAAGAAGATGTTGGGGAAAATGACATATTGTCTTAGCCTCAGAATCTTGTCATCTATTTTACATATCTATTTTCTATCCCAAGTTTATAATACAGGATTTAGTCTCTCTTCTACATACACACACTCCCTTAACACTAAGGAGGGTGATCATAACAGACAAGGCCCAGGCAGCACAAGTCCTATAGTGTTCATGATAAAGGACACAGGTGCATGTTATAGTTTCCTAGTAACCGCCCTATAGCTTATCTACTGACTCATAATTGGGGATGTACATGCTAATCACCCACACTTTTGTTAAATACCTGAAGAGTTCCACATATTACAGGGTGCCGAGTTGTTCTGAGGTACCTAAGAGCCTAAGAGCCACTGTTAATGGCCAGAATTTATACAGTCTATGTTTTAAGCCCATCCAGGATGTAATACTTGACTAAATGTACCTCCATTCCAAATCTACAAGATCTTGTACAAGGTTGGACAATTAAAAAAAGGGCTTCATACCTCACTGCTGAATATCACGACAGTTACCTTCAAAGTGCTTCCTTTGGGAAGCTTTGCACTGACACCAGCGCCTAGTCCACCCTTCAAAGCACTTTTGGAATTCTTTTCATGGAAAGGCCATCAGAGATGTCATTGTCAGGAGGTTTGATAATTAAGTTTGTGAACTTATCCTAGAAAGAGTGCTCTGAAGGGTGGACTAGGCACTTGTGTGGGTGCATAGCTTTCCACTGGGGGTACTTCGAAGGTGACTGTAATGATATTCAGCAATGAGGTATGAAGCCCATTTTCTAGGGTGAGTTCATGAACTTAATGGTCCAACCTTACATAACTGCCTGGAAACTAAATCCTACCAACAACAAAGACAAATTCAGGTATTAGAGAAGTTGCCATCAATAATGCAGAATAAGCACAAAAGAAATCCCTTTTGGTAAATTAAAGCCTTTGTGAAGTCAATGAAGATGATTTATTGAGTGTCCATCCAGTGAGCTCTCTACTAAAACTACAAAAATGGCAAAGGACCAATTTCTACCCTCCAGGATTCACAGTCTAGTGAAAAGACAAACACAGCTAATAATGGCAAAAGTCAGGCTCATTCTAAACAACTCTAAATTCTTTACTAGCATGAGTTTTATTTCAAAACCACAATATTATGGTGACATTATGGCATGGTGCTTGGGTGTGCATAATAATTATGATTTTACAGAGAAACCAAGGTAAGATGATTTACTATGTCACTTAGTCTTTCTAACCCTCTGCTTTGTTATCTCTAAAATCAAGTTAAAATGCACAATCACAGGGTTTTAAGGAAGGTGACATACACTAAAAGCCCTTTGGAAAAAAAACACAAAGTGTTTCATGAACATTATTTATGGCTGTTAACATATAACAAATCAGGAAACCCAATGTTAACAATAAAACATTATTGGTCACTCAGTAAGCACAAAACACCACAGAATCAATACTTTAGAAGCTTTAAAGTATGAAAGGGCAGGGATAAAGGAATGGCAAATAACTAGCTGGCCACTCCCAGAGACATTATTGAAACGAATAAGCTCCAGAATAACCACCAGAGTCAGACAATGGGTTACTAACTAGGTGGTCAGTTGGAACAGCTTTTAGAGTAGATACACAGCTTGAGTTCAAGTGTTCGCCCACACAATAATTTTGTTTAAAGAGACCAAAGGAGGAAAAAAAAGGCAGGCATTATTATTGTGGAATATTGCTAAGTGCCTCTTTGGAGGTCATTAATCACTGTAACTTCATATTCTAACCTCCTGAGTAACCTGCTAGAACTCTGAAAGATGAACGGAGGAGACACATGCAATGTCAGGAAACTGATCGCTGTTGAGCCTGTTCACAGATTATAAACTCCTAAAGGTTAAGTCCATACACTATTTATATCTCTATCCTTTCATTTAACAATTTGCCTGGAACAATGTGGCAACTAAACAGTGTATTTTAAATTAAATGAACTGGACCACCTTTAAGATTTAAGAATCTTGAGACCCAGAGAGGGAAAACACTTTGTCCAAAGTTACACCATTAGAGCTGGGGTAAGGACCTAGCTCGTCTATGCCCAATGCTTATTCTATTACATTATGGTTTAACTGTATTTATCTTACATATCCCACCACAATGGCCTCCATATTTTGTTGTTGTTTAAACTACAAAATAGCTCTTCTTAACATCACTTTCTGATTCTGCTAAATGAATAAATTTTTTTTTTTTTTTTTTTTTTTTTTGAGGCAGAGTCTCATTTTATCACCCTCGGTAGAGTACGTGGCATCACAGCTCAAAGCAACCTCCAGCTCTTGGGCGTAGGTGATTCTCTTGCCTCAGCCTCCTAAGTAGCTGGGATTACAGGTGCCTGACATAACACCCGGCTATTTTTGTTGTTGTTGTTGTTGTTGCAGTTTGTCTGGGGCTGGGTTTGAACCTGCCACCCTCGGTATATGGGGCCGGCACCCTACTCACTGAGCCACAGGCGCCGCCCTAAATGAATAAACTTATTAGACATTTCCATCCTGGCTTCAGAGAAATAACTGTTCTACACCTCAAATGTGTTGGGCTTATGCTCCTGCCTGGACCCTGATGACTGGCATGAAACCCAGAAAAGAGAATTGATTTTCAGGGGGAACACACATGTAGGTCTTTAGTGAGAAAGCAAGTCTCAAGTCTCGTTACTGCCTTCTCTTCTGGACTCAAACTGACGTTTCTGGGAACACTCCTGGTAACTAAACTTCTTTGACCTCTCCCAATTAACAGTCTTCTGGGTGCATGAAATTGGCATAAAAATTAAGGCTATTCACTTTAACATATATAATCCTAGCATGTAAACTAAAATGTTTTACCTGAAGCAGACACCTAGTTGGCTGCAGAAATGTTGCAGCTCAGCTTAGTCCTACAAGAAGGTTAATATATTAATGGAGATAGGAGAGTGCGATCTTTGAGAGTAGAGATTACATCTTAGTTTACTTTACTTTCTGAGAACTAAGAACATAGGGCATATACTGGGTAAACATAAATATTTGTCTAAACAAAGAGCACAAAAGTTACAATGATTCTAAGAAATACAGTAGGTGAGGAATAAACAAGTACTTATAAAATATTAATTCCATGAGAGAGAGGTCAGGACCAGTTTTATGTAGCAAGGGTCATGTCAAATGAAAATCAAAGAGAATCGAACAAGGAGCTATGACAACGGGAAGCGGGTAAAGCTATCCTCATTTTGCTAAGCTGTGCCTTGATTTAAGCAGCCTAATATCACCACATTACTATGAGTTAGCATCAGGACAACTGTCAGTGGCTCAAAATGAACTTAGAGAATAAATATTTTAGAACAGTTGGGGCTTGAAAGTAAATGGTTTGAAGAAGCACAGAGGGGTATTTAAAAGTGGGTCTGTTTTCTGATCTAACCATGAAGAAGGTAATTCGGTTTCCATTTCATTTCTGTTCTCTACAAAAAAGCAGCCAGAAGCCCCAGAACAGGATCTCATATCCCTGATCTTCCCTGTTGATTAGTCAGATAATATCAGATCTTCTCTACTGAGATGCCTGCCTAGAGCAGTCTTTCTTAGATACAAATCATTTCCCTTCTATCGAAACCAGTGCTTTTTAAACTTTAATGCGCACACAAATGACCATCAGATTTGTTGGAATCTAGTTGATGTAGTAAGTCTAGGGTAGAACCTGAAATTCAGCCATTTCTAACAAGTTCCCAGATGATGCCAAGGCTGCTGGTCTGTGGACCACTGGTAGCAAGGCCTTATATCTGTGGTTAACTCCAGATATCCATTAGCATCACTTGGGAAGCTATTTAAAAATACCTATGCCCCAGGTCTCACCCTAGAACCATTTTAAGTAGAATCTCTAGAGCTATGTCCTGAGCAAATTTACATTTGATTTTTTTTTTTTTTTTTTGAGACAGAGTCTCACTATGTCTCCCTCAGTAGAGTGCTGTTGTGTCACAGCTCACAGCAACCTCAAATTCTTGGGCTTAAGTGATTCTCTTGCCTCAGCTCCCGAGTAGCTGGGATTACAGGCACCTGCCA
Source organism: Loris lydekkerianus (assembly GCA_963574355.1). NCBI lineage: Eukaryota > Metazoa > Chordata > Mammalia > Primates > Lorisidae > Loris > Loris lydekkerianus. The sequence goes on along the minus strand of CAUYPK010057750.1, from coordinate 11,634 downwards.
CAATGCCTAGCTATATTTTTGTCGCAGTTATCATTGTTGTTTATCAGGCCCGGGCCAGGTTCGAATCTGCCAGCCTGGGTGTTATGTGGCTCGCACCGTAACCACTGTGCTATGGGCACCGCATCTTTACATTTGAAAAGCTCTACAAGTAATATGTCAGTCTGAGACTGAAAACCCAGCCAAACAACCACAAAAAAAAAAAAAAAAAAAAAAAAAAAAAAATGTGATGCAGACAGGAGAGGAAAAGAGAGAAAGTAGTTAATTAGAAGATAGATAGATAGATAGATAGATAGTGAGCCTCTTTCCTCACCCTAAATCAATGCTTCTCAAACTTTAATGTGCATGAAAATTACCTAAGGATATTTTTAATTCAGATTCTGATTCAATAGACCTGTTGTAAAGATCAAAATTCTCCAATTCCAGAAAGAAAACTAATCTGCAAACCACATATTGATTATCGAGAGTCTAAATCGGTGGTTCTCAAACATTGTTGTATCTGGGGGTCTTTAAAAAAAATGCCTAGGCTTTTCTCCCACTACAAATTCTAATTCAATTGCCATGGGTGCCACCGAAGACAAGGATGTTTGAAAAGCAGGCCAGACTCTAATGGGCAGCAAAGTTTGTCAGTCACTGCTCTAAATACTGAATATTTTTAAGAATCTCAAGTTCTTGGGACCCAAAAGGCACAAATTCTGTCCAGCTGCTAGGATTGTGCATCACCCCAAATCTTTGAGACAATATTAATTACATGGTACAGAAAGATCACTTAGATTGCGCATTGATCCCTGAGCCAACCAATGTGTTTTCCTTTCCTCTTTACCCTGGATGACAGGGAGTGACGCAAAGTGATAAGGAAGCAAAAATAAAGTGATCTTACTAGGTATTTGTTTATAACTGAAGTTCAACTTGGAGGACACTCTGGAGAAGTGCTTTATGAAAGGTTTTCAAAATGCTAGGAGCAATGTGAAAGTTTTCAATTGTTGGTGACAAGATTCAAGATTAAATGAGCCATTTGATTTGGGGGGAGAATGGAGAACTCTTGAACCCTCAAATGAATCATGCAATATGACTTTTTTGACTCTATCTTAATAGATTTTTCAAAAGAAAAAAAATTATATGTACTTACATTTGAGAATGTCTTCCTAAAATTAGATTTGAGTCTATTGGGAGAAGCAGTTTGAACATGGCAACATAAAGTATGAAAGATGTACCAACTGGAATGAAAGATGGATAGACACTCCTCTTAATATACTCTTTTCTCCTCTAGAATAAAAATATCAAGTTAGCTACCATTTTTAGCTGTTCTATTTGCATCGGTGTAGAAAGTGAGGCCAAGTATAAGTAATTAGCTATTCTTAATATGATTGCTAACTGGCTAACTCAGCTCTATAAAGGAAGTCCAGGAATTAACATGAGTAAAGACGTTTGTCTTATCTTTTGTCAGAGGCAATTATGGGACCTCTGCAAAATGATCACAGTGTTGGCTTATGACAAGGTCTTCATTGCTATAGCACTGTATTGCTGTACTGCTGGATTGAGATACAACTTCTGGCCTGTTCCTGATCAAATGTATTTCTGAGATTCTTCCTGTTTTTTGAATTTACCAAGACTGGAAGGATAGCTAGAACTCTACTGCTAGCAATCCGAGATATAAACCACCAGGAACTCTGAGTAATATGTGGCATGTTTCATGGGTAACAAAGGAAAATAGAAGATTATTGCTGAGAAATACATCCTCTGTTTACAATGGACCAGGAATTGGAGGCAAAAATGTTACCAAGAACTCTTGCCAAATAACCAAATTTAATGGCCAAATAGCAGGTGTCATCCAAACACGAAAAACTGTTTCATAGTAAAACAATACTCTTTTCCTGTTGCTAAGCTTATGTTTCAGAAATGCTTAATCAACTATAATATTAAAGACCTTTATTTATTAAGAGAGACAGGCTTTCATTTTAAAATGAATTCAATAATAGAGTTAATAACTATATGCCTCATGTATATTTATAGACATGGATTCTCTCATATGTGTGCATCCTGGTCAGACATGGAAATGTCCATCTATGTATCGTTAAAATAATTTGTCTATACTGAAAATTACCAGCTAGTCTTAATCCATGTCGATTCAGTTCCTTGTGTGTTCTAAGTGCTTACCTAGGTTCAAATACATTAAATCTACTAATTAAATACTTAAAATGCTTTCCTGAACATTAACTGCTATCATTCAATAGTACTGTTTTATTAATCAGCCCAGAAATAGGTAACCCACCACCACTCCCTGATCCTGAGTACATTACCACAGTGACTGACATATTCCTGGTTTAAAAATAAAACCTTGTTTCAAATATAGCTTCTCAAGTTCTGGGTAATGAATATAGTTTCATAAAAGTTGACATCATTTCTTCTGATTTCACCAGAATTAAAGACACCCAATATTCCTACTGGATATCTGACCACATTCCTCAAGGCTCTCACAGTCTGGTGGGCGTTTAGAGGAGGAGAAACAGACCTGCATAGATGGGGTTAAATCCAAAGGATCTCTGATCTTACAATTTCAATAGTCATTTCTTTATGTGTGTTGAGTATACCATCCAGAAGTTATTTTTACAGTTCACTTACCAGTTGGGATGTGTACAGCATGCAGATTGGCTTATGAGAATATTAGTACATACATGTTTAGAGCTAGTCAGTGCACTGTGCTTTCGAACCAAGCGGTACTCCGATATACTGTTCTTCTTAGAGGTCAGTTCTAACGCATGCTGTTTCAAACAGACCCAATTTCTCTGCTGATATATATTCAAAATGCAGTAGGATGTGGTCATGCACACCCAGAAATACCATCTTCATATGGTGGGGGTAGAGAAATCCAAACATTTTTATTTTTTGGCAATGGATTATTGGATCTCAGATACAAACGTTCCTGTCAGCAATTCTGAAGCAAATGAAATATATTTGAGTCCATCCATTACACAGAAAAGCAACTGCTTTACCAACACATCTTTCCTCCTCCTCCATTTTGGGGGGGCTCTCCTACTCCCCACAGAAAAACTCATCACACTTCACTACGCAACTGATGGAGTATTAAACACTGTCTTCAGAGCTGTGGGAGTTAAAAAGAAGTCGCCTTCCTGCCACACTTCCCCGGTGCTGCAACGGACATAGCATCTCCTCCTCCTGGCGACCCAGTATGATGCTCGCTCCCCAAGCACTGCAGTCCTCTCGCTGAGGATTGCCCCGGCCACACGCACATGCAGCGGGAAGTCCCCGACAGGGACAACCACATACCTTTGCTCTCCATTTCGGTCCCTTTCGAGTGCTGGGAAGTTCAATGGAAGTTGGCCGGAAGACGTGGGCCCGCTTCAGATTCCCAAATCTGGGAAGCCAATCTGATGATTTCGCCCGTACTTCCTTCCTTCCCCTCAGGCTTCCTGAAAGATGGGATTTCTTAAACCTTGAAGCTGCAATCAGCCACCAAAGGACACTGAGCGGCAGCAGCAGCAGATTGCCTCGACAGACAGGCTGCGACGCGCATCTGATACCGAAACGCATGCACGGTGCCCGCTCAGATTTCTTTATATATATATTTTTTTATTTTTTTACCTGGGCCTGGAAGCTGCGAGCAGGAGCTGTCCTCCGAGCGTGGTGCTGCAGGTGTAGTGACAGATCATCCCACTTTGCTCTCTGGATGTACAGCGGCTTTGCATGGGCGCTGGCACGCATGCGCAGGGCGTTCCCCCGCCCCTGTCTCCGCCTCCCGCTCCCCCGCCCCCTTCGCTTAGCTCCCCAATACGGTCCTCAGTTATCCCAGCTGAAGAGCTGTAGCATTCGGTCACAGGGAAGCGCTGCTAAAAATAAACGCCGGACCGGATTTTCCTCTGCAAACTAGAAAATGGATTGAACTGGAACTGTGCATCAGACACATACATACGCTTCTCCAGGATGGATTACTAAAGCCTTAGAGGAAGCTGGGGTCTCCAGGCAGGGTATGGTTTTATTCCTTAGGCAGAGACAAGGGATTTACGAATCCTATTTAATTAATGTTCACAATTTGGGTTTCTCTTCCTACTGGCTGCAGTAACTTTCCAGGTGTCTGCTTCCCTCTCCTTTCCCCAGACTTCCCATTTCTCCTTATAGTCTCGTATTGTTTGTTTTCTTTTTCAGGAATGGGGTAGTAGTCCTGGAGCTGCCAAAGGTTAATATTCTCCTGCTTTGCTGAGACTCGGTGTTTTCCTCCCTCCACCTCGACACTGTTTTGCGAGCAAGCTGCAAGGCTTCTAAAGTTCTCCAAACAAAACGAAACAAAAATCTACTGAAGACATTTGCAGATGCTCTTGATAGCTACAACCATCTACCAAGAAGCAAGACCCCAAAGCTTGCAAGAAAACAAGTACTATTAAAATGAAACATCTTATCATCTTTATGAAGTTGGAGAAAAGTGTTTTCTTTCTTGTATAAGGCTCTAGAGAAGAATGTAAAGCCAAAAATTCCTTGAAGTGCTACTTTCATAACGAAATATTTTAAAGCCCACATTGTATTAGTTTATATAAAAAAAATTAATAGGAAAAAATACGGTGCATCTACTACCTTTATTTTCTATTCAATAATTCAAATTCTCCCAGCAGAATATTATCTGGCACAAAAGCAAATTCGGAAGCCCTGTTATTTAGAATAGTTAAGGAAAGAGATGTGCACATTAATCACACAATTGAGATCACCTAAAGATCCTTCCTCTGTAGACTTTTATTTCCAATTTCCAACATACTGACATACAATAAAATGAACTCCTAACAAGAAATCTGAGGCTGACTCTAATATAATCATTTTCTGATGATATAGAGGCATCCTGGGATTTTCCAGTGCCAGGGCTGTGATTACAAATAGAAATCATGGCGGTTCAGCCAGACATGGACATTTATTAAGTAGAGGACTCCCACAGCATCTAGAAATATGGAATTAAAGAGGTCATAACTTAGGGTTTACTAATTTCTAGATTCTCCAATTACATGTTCAAGTAAATGTTCTGAAGAATCACAAAACTCAGGATTTCTTTTAAATGTTGGATAGGTTTAGAAGTAGGCTAATAGTGGGAGTAGATTTGCTCTTTAAGAGCAATATCCTATTTCACTGAGATTAAGCAAATACTTTGTTGTTGTTGTTGTTAAGACAGAGTCTCACTATGTTGCCCTCAGTAGAGTGCTGTAGCATTACAGCTCACAGCAACCTCAAACTCTTGGGCTTAAGCAATTCTCTTCCTTGGCCTCCCAAGTGGCTGGGACTACAGGTGCCAACCACAACACCTGGCTATTTTTTGCTGCAGTTGTCATTGTTGTTTAGCTGGCCCAGGCTGGGTTCAAACCCACCACCCGTAACCACTGCTACAGGCACTGAGCCAAATTCTCCTCTTAATACTGTACCAAATTACATGCTCATTCCTTCTCAAAAGTTATAGAGTACCTTTATATATACTCTTAATATTTATTATTTTACGGATGGAGTAACTAAAGGCAGAAGGGTGGTACTTAACTTGATAAGAGCCACATAGTGGAGCAGAATTGGTCTCAGAACCTGAGTTTCTTGCCTTGAAGGTAAAGGCAAAATCCATCTAGTCCTGGATGATTTCTTACATAACTGCCTCGCTGTTATCTCCAGTAAATGAGAACAAGGAGAGCCTTCTAGAGCATACATTTTCTCTATTTTTATTTATAATTTAAAAAATCCAGGCGCTTTATAAACAGAAAACAAATCAAATTTAGTGCAAAATTTGTGGTCTGACACTCGAGCTCTTGCCTTTCTTCTCCAAGCTTAACACCTGGACAGTAGTAGAAATTACCTTTTTCAATACCTTCACTTGCATAGTTACTGGGGGGATACATTTACCTCATCACACCCCCACCTATCACAAGGGTCTATATACCCAAATCTTATGTTTTCCTCAAAATCCAGCTAAAGTTCCTTCTCACTCCTAAAGTCTTCCCTGATTTAGTCTGAGAATATTCTATGTAAGAACACTGATGATTCTATTTCTTTACTTCTCTTATATCACTTATGCGTCATAATTACTTATGTAAGTATCTTATTCCTTTTCTTCACCCTAATTTTTAAAAGTGGGTCCCTGATTTTCCACTGCAGCCTACCAAGTGTCTTGAACATAGGAAACAATGATAAACATTTGAATTAATAATATTTAGCATACATACTTTGTGACATTGACTACAGGCACTAAAATAACAATTAATGATGATGGCAATATGCAGCTAATATTACTCAGAGCTTACTATGTGCCAAGGACTGTAAGGACTCCACATTTTTTAATTAATTCTATCTTTCTAAGACTGTATAAGGTTAGTATTATCATTCCCTCTATTTTAAAGATGAGCAGCGAAGTTAAGGTCTCAGTAAACTATGATCTCTTTCCTACAGAAGCATTAAGCTTATTAATGATGATAGAAGCATAAATGATTTTTTTAAAATCATTTATGTTTTAAATGATTTAAAAGGTAAGGCAGAGGTATAAGGCAGAGGTTGTCACAGTGGAGTGGGAGTGCAGGAGAAGGGGCAGTTAGCCATCCTGGGGATTTTAAGAAAGTTTCCCACATATGTGGAGATACCTCTTGAAGCCTGAGCTTTACAGGGTTGGGGTGGGGGGAGCCAAGGGACCATATAATACTCCAAAAGTGCCTTTGAACATGAGAAGTTATTGTCATTGTCCAGGTTTCTCCACCAGATGTGAACCTTCAGTGTAAGAGAGGAAAATGGAATGAGGCAGAGAAACGCTCAGTGCCAGAGCTCCAATTCCAGCCTTGAAAAGATCAGATCTCTTCATATCACCTGAGGCTTCTGCTGTAAATTTGGGTAGAAAGACAATAGAACATAGTGGATCAAATAGGTTTTGGCACCAGACAGACATGGGTTCGTATAGCTTGCCTATTGTTACTTATTGTTTTATCCTGACAATTTACTCAATCTGTATGAGACCTAGCTTCTTTTGGAAATGTGAGTACTATCTTCTAGGCAGAGATGCCGTAACACATACAAAGATGTCTAAAATACTGATTACTCATTAAATTATATTCACTAACATTAGAGTCTCGGATCCATTTGGGCTAAGGATTAGGGGGTTGGAGCCTTTAAGGGCCCCCTTTATTAAAAAAGTAATATGAAAAGGGTCTAATCCTTCCCTATCCTAAAAGTGAGAGAGGATTTAAAGGAATAATTATTTCCTGAAAGTGTCAATGAGAAATCATTTGACCTAGTTATTATGAACTTGCTTAAAGAGAAATCTGAACAGGAGAACCAGTCCAGCCTGGCAATTTGCTATTTCAAAAATGCCAAGAATTAGGTGGAACTAGATTCCTTGTATTTGGGGTGACCTTACATCGTGATGTGCTCAAGATGTTTCCCGTTTATGCTTATTGTCACAGCTTAATTTTTCAGAGGGCCCATCAAAAACTGTCCTGGTTTGAGCAATAAATCATATGGGCATAGTAGTTGTACTACACCATCGAATGAGAACACATTTTCAACACTGAGACTCCATGGAATTTCTAGACAACTCACAGAATTGATTGTCTATCTGTGCATATTAAGATTCTTTTAGCTTTGGTCCTTGTTAGTATAGAATGTACAGAAATAATATAAATTACTAAAATTAATTAACAGCAATGCATTACTTTTAATTAAAAATTTAACCAGACTTACTAATATGTCAAATCAATTATGAGCTCACTTACTTTTTCTTCCATATACTTTGTTTTTTCCAGAACTGGTGAATGGAAATTGAGAGGAATTTGTGATCTTTTCTTTATATCAGACAGTTTTCTTATTGTTCCTCTTTAAGAACTGGATGATCTTTTGTAAAAAGTTAACAGTTGGCCATTTGGAACATGTTATGGTGATGACGCTGAAGTCAACTCACCTCTACAGATGAGTACTCACTATAAGAGGGAACAAATGGTCAGCTCGGTCTCCACCAATGGTGGCAATTCTAAATTGTCACCAGAAGGTAAGCTCCAGAAGAACAAGGACCATTTCCATCATTTTTCGTTGTCATATCTCCAGCTTGTAGAAGAGTGAGTGTTACTCAGAGGCTTTATTTAACACCTGATGAGTAAATAAAAGAGCTTAATGTAATACAGCTTTTCTTCATGGCCAGCGAGCCAATTCACTCGGCAAAAGAGAAGCATTTATCAGCAATCCTGATGGCATAAACCAGGTCGTACGTGAACAGCAACAGATAGCAAGATTATTATTGTCAGACATAAAGTCATTTAACGAATGGTCTCAGTGTTTACTTTGAGGCAAAGACCATAAATAAGCAGGCTTAGCTTCTGGTTTTTCTGAACCTAAGTTCAGGTATCCCTCTTTGGCAGGCTAATAGGCAGACCACACCTTCACAAAGAGCATAGCAGACTGGAGGAAACTGACTGTAGAGGAAGGAAGAATAAGGAAGGCAGCAAAAATGTCAGAGGACAAGAAGATGATGGGTCGATACAGCAAAGCCATATGAGGGTGACAATACTGTAGAGATCAGACAGTATCTCTCAGGGAGCAAACGAATCTTAATTGCTTACCATGTGTGCAGTTCTCATTGTCTTCATTGAGTGAAAATGAAAAAGTAGCCTTCCCGAGAAGAAAATGACAAGTGATGAAGCTTCAATAGAACTGGTTCAGGTTGCAGGGAAGGGAGAGAAGGAACAGTATACGAAAGAGGCGGAAGAGCAGAAGATGGTGCAGTTCATCCAGGTATATTTTTCCGTGGAGTTACCTGTCGACATGGTTTACCAATTGGCTATGAGGAGTCCAAGGCGGCTTTCAGACTGGTGTGGCCAAGTAATGATGCATGGTAAGGCATTTGGAAACCAACCGACAAATGTTTTTGACATTTCTTGTTAAGGACTTTGTCCACTTGACAACATTAGAGATTTATACACAAGCTATCAACTGACAATTTCAAGGCCCATCTGTTACACCGGCATAATGCCCACCTAACATGGAGTATGCCAATTTCATTAATGTTTAGGTATCAGATTGACACAGGTTTAAATAATCAGTTTAAGCAGATTACTAGAAGATAACACTTTTCAATTAGTTGCCCCCTTTTCACTCTGTAGATAAGAAATAACCTGTTAAAATAACATGCAAATGTAATTCCTTAAATTTCTATGGAATATTCATAAAAACCAAAACAATCCTTGAGTTATGGTACTAAGAACAGTCCAAATGTATGTCAAGTTTTAGTCCAGATGCATCATAAAAGAATGTAGACATTTGGATCAATCCATTTATCCAAAGAGGCTTTATAAAAGAATGTAGACATTTGGATAAATCTGTTTCCTTACTCTATACTCTTCCCACAAAAGTTCCAAAAATGTAGATGCTTGATTTTTTTATTTTTTTTTAATATCACATGAACATTCAGGCCCAAAAAGTTAACAAATAGTATGACCAGTCTGTGATTCATTCATTAAATATTCACTGAGAACCTATGGTGTGACAGGTACTCGTGTATACATAAGTCTGTGGACTCGTGGTGTTTACGCTGTGTCTTCACAGCTGGAATGAACTTCAGACACTTTGTAACCCAAACACTTATTAGACAAAATTGAGAAATGAGGATCGGTGGGGGTTGGGAGAAACAGCTTTTCTCTAGTCAAATAACGAGCTACAAGCAGACTCGAAGTTAGATCTACAGACGCCCCGCTCCATCACAGCCCTCCACACAGTGAGATGCAAGTCCATATGCATTCGTGGGTTGGAGGCCTTGTCCTATTTATATTGTCGTTCTTGTTAAAAGGCTGGAAAATGGTAATGATACTAAATGTGTTTCCAGCAATAAGGAACCTTCATAATATGTTCTGCATGATGCCTGATTGATGTGGCACAAGTGTATCATTTGTGTGGTGAATAATAGGAAAGTGGGTTTTGGGTTTTTTTTTTTCATTATCTGTGTTCTTACTTGGTGAAAATCTTTCCAGTTTGTGTTTATATTCAAATCCCAATTCACATAGTGGCTGTGGCTACCCAAGGCAAAGTGAAATGCAGAGATGAAGCAATTATAATAGCGATGTGACTGGTGCCAAAAGGCCTGTTATTAAAAACGGAGGAAAAGATTAATGAGTAATTTAAACCAACTGAAATTAAATAACAGCAAAAGAATACAATGGCGTAATGGATCCCACAGGTGTATTAACAGGAGGGCTTTATCAGCAGGGATTTGGAGGTTCATGACCAATTGCGGATGATACTGACAGTCTACAATTCACTAAAAATAAGACCAATAGATTTTTACATCTATCTTTTTAAAAATTTATTTATTTTAAAAGGAGTTTTCCAGAACATTTTACAGTGTTTTTTCTCTTCATCATTTGCCCCGCTGAGATGATGCTCCTGGACTATGAAGGAAGCCAAGAGAGAGTGTAGTTACAGCTGGGGCCAAACTGGGGCTCTTCCCACAGGGGTCTCTTGTGTACTGAGCTGTAGGCCCTGGGGTCGTAAGACAGAGATGCTGATGTTCCTAGGCCCTCTCTTAACTGCCTGAAGTCTGTTATTTATTTTTATTTATTTATTTATTTTTGAGACCCTACCCTCAAGCTGTCACCCTGGGTAGAGTGCTGTGGCATCACAGCTCACAGCAACCTCCAACTCCTGGGCTTAAGCGATTCTCCTGCCTCAGCCTCCCGAGTACCTGGGACTACAGGCACCCACCACAACACCCAGCTATTTTTGGGTTGCAGTTGTCATTGTTGTTTGGTGGGCCTGGGCTGGATTTGGATCCTCCGGCTCTGGTGTATGTGGCTGATGCCTTAGCCACTTGAGCTACAGGCACCGAGCCATGATGTCTATGAAGTCTGTCATTTAAAACATGAGATGATACAAATGGCAAAACATAACTATAGTCCAGAAAGTAGAAAGGAAGAGGAGAGAGAGGGGAGGGGAGGGGGGATATGGGAGGAGGGTGGGTATTTGGGGGGAATTAAAAATATAAATAAAAAATAAAATAGAATAAAACATGATATGAAAAATGTTTTCACCTGATTTAAATGTATAGCTATCCTTTATGACTGGAAAACTTACTTAGCCTACCCAATTACTTCCAAATCCACTCAATAAACATTTTTCCTTCTCTCTGAAGAACCACAAGCTATTAATAATTAGTGACTGTTACAGCAATGATTTTGGGAAGGGTAGAGACGTAACTCTGGTTTCCTCCTCTGTAAAGGAAGGGACTTGCCAGTCCCCTTTCAGCCCTAAGACTATAAGGTTCTGTTTGGGATCACAGAACCGCTTCTTGGTGATCACACAAGAATGTCGTATTCTTCTTGGCATCACTGTCAGACCTGAAAGGACCACTGAAATCCCTCGAGCCCAGCTGCACCAGTTTACATGGGAGACACTTGAGGCCCAGGGAAGGGAAGATTTTAGACCAGGGGTGGTGAACAAGTTCGACACAAAGAGCCAAAATTTTAAACGGTGAGAGTCAGAGAGCCACACCACGCAGTGACCTGCCAAAACAGACAAACACTCACACAAAAGCATACAATTTTAACAATAATATATTAAACACATAATATAACATGCTCAGTCAGGTGTTTTTTGTTACCTTGTTGGAGTGATGGGATGATAATCTCAGTGGGA